>JARFJB010002108.1:2247500-2535000 GCA_036346205.1 Vesta saturnalis | reverse complement strand
TGGAGAACGGTTATCTGTATTTGGGGAAACGGATTCAGTTCTTGGTGAAACTACCTCGTCCAAATCCTGGTTAGGACAGTAGTATTATGTAGTACCTACTTATACGTATAATAAAAACCTAATGACTAACCGCCTAGACGTTTACCTATATCAAAATTCAAAAAGGCAATTTTATTAGAGCCGCTCCCGATGCATCCGCTTGATGGAAGATAGGATTAGTTCTTGGAAGAATGATAGGTTTCTGTCTCGCACTTACAGTGTTGTCATGTCTGAAAGTCATGTGGTGTTGCCTGGTTTAGCAAGAGAGTATTATAACAGCTCTCTCAACAACCCCGTCATTTTTCTTGTTTCCACGAACTGATTCGATTTCTAAAATTTGTTGATTCTGAAGAGCTTGGATCAATTTAGATAATACATAGATCATTTACTTTTTTTTTTCTTTAATATCATCTCCTTATTATACATTGCAGCAGATACCCGTTTACCTTCATCAGAATCATAGTTATTAATATATGTTTATTTTGTAAATGCTGTACATTAAATAAGCAGGTCGATAATACAATATCTCCAGGCATACAGTGTTATGTGAATTAATATTATACGTAGCATTTATAACATCTTCAATGTCTTTATAAATATCATGATCATCATCACTAACATAGAATTCCTGCGCACGAAAACGACAGTAGTCAACAACTTGTATAAACTTTTTATAAAAACATGCCAGATTGTAAGATTAAAGAAATTCCAATCTATAGCTTATTATATCCTTTAAATTGAAAAGTTCTTCTACATTATGAGCATTGAATGTGCAAGAGCGGCAGTTGTAGTTTTCTGTCATAATAGTTTTCAAAACTTTGTCATATCCTTTAAGCAATTCCAATTGCAATAAATACCAAGATTGCTAGATAGAGATTCATAATGCTGATCATAGATTATATCTTCTTCGTTTACACTTGACCAATCAATTTTGTTTTCAATTCCTTGTCATCGGAAAAATTGTAATTCTTCATATGAATACCATCGTAGAAGTTCATTCCACTCCTTCATTTCTAATACCACATTATTACTTTGATCCCAGTTGCCATACCCCACACGCACTACTGGTGCAAGGTTGAGGTGTGTACTGTATCCAATTGCAATATGTTTTGCATGATGAGTGTCGTTCTATAGTTTATAATAAACACAATCGATTAAGTATTCATTAGCTGCTTGTTTATACACTTCACCCTTATCTAGAAATGATGACTCGTCAGTGTTAGGAGAAGAAGAATAACCATCTTGTTTCTATTTACTACTACTACCATCACTACTTTGACAATACCAACTGCACAAATTACTGCAACCATGTAGGGTATTCATATATAACAGTGAACTTCTGAGGTTTGATCGCTCCAGAAATGATTTTATTGCTGCTTGCATGACTTTACTTGCTTGCAATTGCACTACGATTAAACACTATGTAGGAAATGATTCTAGTAAAGCAATGGGCGGGGACACTATTAAAAATAGAATGTTATGTATGTTGTTTTTCCGGCTGACCCAAACTACTTAGGGACACGTCCTTCGTGTTTAGCAGCGTTTTAAATTCCTCCATTCGAGTTTCTTGTTTGAAATACTCATAAAAGCGTTGAGGTAATACACATTTAAAATCGCCTGTTTCCATCACTATACGTTCACCGTACTTAGTATTAAGTACTTCCATATTTATCACTTTATACTTTCCCACCAAAAACGGGGTCCAAGATGGCCGACAAAGCAGGTTAGCCTACAAAATTTAATTATGACTCATAATTAAAAGCAAATTAACTGCGGAATTTTGGGGCGAAGACCCCAGGAGCAAGTTCCGGTGTCCTATACCTGTCTTATGAGATAGCATGATGGCCCCCTTATTAGAATACTATTTCAAATTTCCCGCCAAAACAAAATGTCAGACAATTTAATTATGACTCATAATTAAAAACAGATTGATTTTCTTAATTGATTTGATAGGTTTTATTTGATTTTATTAATTGTTCTGTCTTTTGACGAGTGGGCGAATGCCCGAGAACAAGTTCGGGCGTGCTTTACCCGTCTTATGAGATAGAATGAGGGCCCCTTATTAGAATACTATTTCAAATTTAACCCTTATAAATAAAAAAGAAATTTAGTACTTTAGTTGTTTTAATTACGACTTAGGGAGAGTGTAACGTGTGATTCTAGCTTGAAACTTGTTTCAGCTAGAGGAACCTAGATACAGAAAGCAAGACTCATAATTAAAAACAGAAACATAATCGCCATTAATAGATCTGATTAATTGCCTTGATTAATTGGATTTGATTGATTCATTTGACCCACTACTTTTAATATGATTCATAATTAATAAGAGGGACCCGTGCTATTTCAAATTTCAAGTTTTTCCGTCAAGGGGGTCCCTAACAGAGGCAAAGACCCGAGAACAAGATTCAGCGGCCTATACCTGTCTTATGAGATAGTATGAAGGCCGCCAATTATTAGAATACTATTTTCAAACTTCCCGCCCTAACGATTACAGGAATCTGCATGTACTTACCGCAAGGGGGTGCCACGAGCAATCTCTA
The DNA here is from genome assembly GCA_036346205.1 of Vesta saturnalis. NCBI lineage: Eukaryota > Metazoa > Arthropoda > Insecta > Coleoptera > Lampyridae > Vesta > Vesta saturnalis. The sequence continues at coordinate 2,532,421 of JARFJB010002108.1, read as the reverse complement.
ATACGGAAAACATTCATTAGTCTTAGAAATTCACCGCTAGATGGCGTACTTGATATTGATTTGATTGAGATGGATCTGGTTAATTGATTGAATTAGGTTGATCTGATTGATTGAGATTGATTTGCTTAATTGTTTTTATTAATTGATTCGATTGATTGATTGGTTAATTGACTTGATTGACATTGATTGATTTGATCCAGATTGATTGATTGAGATTGATTGATTGAGATTGATTGATTGAGATTAATCTGATTGAGATTGATCTGGTCATCTTGAAGGGGTGTGGCCTACCTTTAAGCCTTTTTGATCGAGATTGATCCGATTGATTGATAAATTGGTCTGGTTAAGGGATCTGATTTGATTAATTGATCTGGTTAATTGATTTGAGCTTTAGACATCCAATCAGAGCACAGGCTGGACGGATCTAATCAAAAACCAGTGGACGCGGCCTACCCTTAGGTCCGCCAATCAGAACGCACAGGCTGGGGATATATGCGCACGCCAATTAGCTGAAGGAGCATGGTCTAGCCTTAGGACCTTCAATCAGAACGCACGACACAAAATGACCGATAAATCAAAAATAGCCGCCACCCATCAGCAACCAAAGGTTGTGGCCTGCTCTTAGGCCGTCCAATGAGAACTCTTGCCCTGACGCTGTATACACGCACACAACCAATCTGCTTGAAGTGGGCGTAGCCACGTGGATGTAGCACGTGACTACCCCCACTCCCACCCCACCACTTTTAATTGTGACATAATTAAAAACAAAATGGTGGTTAAGCTGAACTAATTCTACTTTTTTCGAAGAAATATTTATTTGTTGAAGTATACATTAGTATTCATTTAAATTTAAACAACCGAACAACACAATTTAACCTATTAATTTTAACCAGTAAAATACCAGAATATATTTCTAATGAAATTAAAATCACTATAGTTATTGTACTTGTGTACTGTATATGGTATACTCTAGTAAGAAATTTTAAAATTAAAATATCAAAATTAAAATTAACAAAAACTGACTCTAGCAAGTAAACTCTGTCAACAGAAGTTCAAATACATATTAATTGTGACCGTAAATAAAGCAGCAGCATTGCAATAGGATCTGTAGCACTGATACTGATGTTCATCGTGGTATAAATTGCCGTGATGGAATGTACCGTATTAACCCAATGTTTCTTCTGTTGGCAATGCCGTATATTAATTGTGTCAATAATTTTAGGGCAAAAGGCATTGTTAAATACTGGCGCCCTAAATAATTTGATAAAGTGACGAACGTAAGTTTAGTATAGAGTGTATTATTAAGAATCACGAATTCTTCGAAATGTCCTATGAGGTTGATATGAAACTTGTTAAAGTCGAACCAAAAGAGGAAGAAGGAATAAATTCACTTATAACCCGACATCTTATAGTAAATAGTGATCTAATACAAGGTCAAATTAAGTACCGTTCAAGTAGTACAGAATTTAACACTATTTTTACAGATGTGAATATTAAGAAAGAAGACATCTCTTCTCTAGTAAAAGTTGTTCGCTCAAGTGAAGCAAATCATATAAATGAAAACAGTGACGAACACATCACAACCATACAGTTTGAAAGTAAATTGAATAGTTCAACAATAATGGAAGAAAATTTAAAACATGACGTTTTAAAATACAGTGCAGATTTTAAATATAAGTGTAACCATTGTGATTTTATAACAAAGTGGAAAAGAAGTTTAAAAAATCATGTTTTAAAACACACTTCAAGTAAAGAATTCAAATGTGACCTATGTGATTATGAAACACATCGCAAAAGTAATTTAACATTTCATCGTAAAAACCACTCTTCAAGGTATGAATTTAAATGCAACCAATGTGATTATGGAACTAATCGCAAGGGTAATTTTAAAATTCATCTTAAAAAGCACTCTTCAAGTTATGAATTCAAATGCGGCCAATGTAATTTTGAAACATATGAGAGATATCTTTTAAAAATTCATCTTAAAAAACACTCCTCAATTTATGATTTCAAATGCGACCAGTGTGATTACGTAACACATTATAAAACTCTTTTTAATAGTCATCTTAAAAATCACTCTTCAAGTTATGAATTCAAATGCGACCAATGTAATTATGGAACACATTACAAATATCTTTTAAAAATCCATTTTAAAAAACACTCTTCAAGTCATGAATTTAATTGCGACCAATGTGATTATGGAACAAATTACAAAAGTAATTTTAAAATTCATCTTAAAAAGCACTTTTCAAGTCATGAATTTAAATGTGACCAATGTGATTATGGAACAAATTACAAAAGTAATTTTAAAATTCATCTTAAAAAGCACTCCTCAAGTTATGAATTTAAATGTGACCAATGTAATTATGCAACAAATAGCAAAGGGCATTTTAAAATTCATCTTAAAAAACACTCCTCAAGTCATGAATTCAAATGTGACCTATGTGATTATGGAACCCACCGTAAAACTGATTTAACAGTCCATCTTAAAAAACACTCTTTACGTTATGAATTTAAATGCGACCAATGTGATTATGGAACAAATCACAAAGGTAATTTTAAAATTCATCTTAAAAAGCACTCGTCAAGTTATGAATTTAAATGTGACCAATGTAATTATGGAACACATCACAGATATCGTTTAAAAATGCATCTTAAAAAACACTCTTCAAGTTATTATGCAACACACCACAAAAGTAATTTAACAGTTCATCTTAAAAAACACTTCAAATCATGAATTTAAATGTAACCAATGTGATTATGAAACAAATTTCAGAAGTAATTTATAATTAATTTTCATAAACACTCCTCAAGTTATGAATTTAAATGTCACCAATGTAATTATGGAACAAATTGCAAAGGGAAATTTAAAATTCATCGTAAAAAACACTCCTCTAGTTATGAATTCAACTGTGACATGTGATTATGCAACCTACCACAAAAGTGATTTAACAGTTCATCTTAATAAACACTCGGTGCCACTATAGTATGTGCACTACCAAATAAAATGCACTACCAGGTAAATTTCTATTTTAAGGTGCGCACTACCTGAACATTACCGATAATCATTTCGTCTTAATGATATTAGAAAATTACTATTTAATTTCCAGAAATCCTCATTATCGTAATAAAATAAGCAAGTAAATTTAAATACCTGAACATTACCATAAATCATTTCGTCTTAATGATATTAGATAATTAGTGGATGCCAAAGTGCGGATCATGAAGAAAATGCGAAGTGTGCCGTTACAACATTTACAAAGTCATTTGGACTTTGTTTCGTGGAAAAGTCTAAGAAAAGGTGAAGGGTGTGAATTCAGGGCGTTTTTGAGAGATATTCAAACTGTGTATATGTAATTGTCGAGTTATATATTATAATTTGTTATGATTTATGATTTACTTACCTACTACCTATACTTACTTACCTAATCTATCTATATAATAAAAATGAATCGCCAAATTTGTTGTTAAGTGCAAAACTCGAGAACGGCTGGACCAATTCTGCCAATTTTTTTTTCCAGTAAAGGTTGAAATCTGAGGAAGGTTTTTATGAAGAGAAAATTGGTAAAATCTCCCGGAAATACGTGATAACCTAATTTTTCGTTTTAATTATTGTAACACGGCGCGCGCCAAAGCCCTCATAATTTCTCTCTCACACACCGACCATTTATCTCACCACGAGTTCGAGAGTGCATTTATTTGTTATTATTAAGCCACTGGTATCTGTGCATGGTGTTGGAATAATTAATTTTTTATTCTTCCATTCGCTAATATCGCTTATATGACTGTTTTAGCATTGAGCAGAATAAGAGAATAACCAATTATTTGAGTTCATTCTGTCTACATGAAACAAAAGTGACGTAATGGTGCATCCAGTTTCAGTAACCATGTACTACAACGGGAGTTATGAATTTAAATGTGATCAATGTAATTATAGGACACATCACAAATATCGTTTAAAAATTCATCTTAAAAAACACTTTGCAAGTTATAAATACAAATGCCATTATTATGATACACTAAATTGTAAAGCTGTTGAAACATTTCATTTTAAAAACACTTCAAGGTATGAATGCAAATGTGATTACGGAACACATCACAAAAAATTTTTAATAATTTATGTTTTACATCTGTATTCAAGTTATGAAATACAATAAATATATTTATGCAACACCAAAGAACTAGATTAAAAATTCATCTTTAAGGTTTTCTTTGTCAATCTAAACACAACCAATGTGATTTTGCAATATAGCAAGAAGCAATTTAAAAATTCATGTAGAATGACACTCTTCTGATTATGTATATTATGTACATTACCAATGTGTACAAAATATTGGAAAGGTAAGCTAAAATTTCATTTCAAAAAATACTTTTCAGGTTTAGGAATGTTAATATGCATAAATTCTGCATCTAAAGAAATAAGAATGTGTTTTTTTTTGTAAGTGCAAGCAGTTAGAGCCATATCTCTTGGCCGGATCCTCCATTTTGTGATTTAAGCAAAAGACTTCGCACAGTTATTCTTTATATCAAAACAGATAATTTTACTCGAGGATCCAGCAATTTCATCCTTTAGAATTCAAAATGGTGGCCCTTTTTTTGAAAAAAAAATTGATTTTGATTATGTATTAGTTTTCTTGGACTAAAATTTTAAAATGTCTGATAAAATATTACCGTTTTTGTTAGGTACTATTTTTTTATTGTTTTATAGAAGAATTTAGATATTTACATAAGAAAAAAATTTAATGATTTTGAACAAAAATTATAAATGATTTGGTCTTTAATTTATTTTTTATTTGCTAATCGATCAAATTTTATTTTATCTTTTTGAAGTACCGTCAAACGGGTTGACTCGGAACATGGGGTCCGACTTGGAACGCACCAATATTTTAAAATTGTACAGGTACTAACATCTATCATGCATCAGATGAATCAAATCTGAGATGTAGGTAAGTTAGACATCTATATCGTTTATTTATGGTGTAAAATTTCGCAACTACCCGAAGTTAGTTTTGAAAATTATTGTGAATAAAAGGTAAGAAAAACCCTATTCTTTGTATAATTGTAATAATCTTGTTATATCACGGGTGTTACTGGCATGTGGAAGTTGTTGTATACATTTTTTAATAGCTTCAAGTATTCCCTTCAGAATTTTGAGGTTGGATAAAAATTTTCGCGGGAACAAAAAAATTTACAGGATGTTGCATAAATTATTGCACTTTACAGGGCGACTCGGAACATGCCGCGAAATTATAAAAGGAAGATTGGTGGCAGAAATTACGCTTCCTATAATGAAGAACAACTTCAAAAAGCCATCACGGACGTTAAAAATGGTAATCTATCATATAGAAAAGCGTGTGATAGATATGGGGTGAAATTAGCCACCCTTTATAGTCATATAAATCAAAAGAATTTAAAGAGATATGGGGGACAACCTGCTTTAACCCATGAGGAAGAGAAACTCATAGTTGACTCCATTGGTGTGATGTCTGACTGGGGGTTTCCTCTAGAAAAAAAAGATGTTTCCGTTTTGGTCCAAAATTTTTTAAACAAACGAAGCATAAAGAGATCTCAATTTAAAAATAATTTACCTTCACACGAATGGATAACAACATTTCTACAGCGAAACGCTGCACTAAAGCAAAGATTATGCTCTAATATAAAAAGAGCCAGGGCCAATGTGTCCGTAGAAATAATAGAAGAATACTTTAGGAATCTCGAAGAGTCGTTACGTGCTGTGCCTCCCGACAATCTTGTCAACTACGATGAGACAAATTTTGTAGATGACCCAGGCAATGTAAAAGTATTAGTTCGAAGATCGTGCAAATATCCCGTAAGGATACTGGATTCTAGCAAATCGGCAACATCTGTTATGTTTTCTGTGGCTGCAAATGGGACCATGCTCCCGCCTTATATCGTTTGTGGCAAGAATGGACATAAAACGGCCCTCATGGTGCAAGATACAACAGGTCAAAGTCTGGATGGTTTGACCAGTGTATTTTTAAGGATTGTTTTTTTTTCCATAATTCTTCCCTATTTTAGAAAGCTGGATGGGCCAAAAGCTATAATTGGAGATAATCTGGCTAGCCATCTTTCACTAAGAATTGCCGAAGAATGTGAAAAACAGAATATAAGGTTCATTCTTCTTCCGGCCAATACTACCCACCTGACAGCCGCTCGATGTGGCGTGTTTCAGGCCTGTAAAAATTCAGTGTAGAAAAACACTAACGGAATGGAAAAAACGAAACAAAGGTTGTCTGCCTAAACAACTTTTTCCGAGTTTACTTCAAAAATGTCTTCTCACAATCGAAACGCGAAATTAAGAAAATATAAAATCTGGATTCAGAGCCACGGGTTTATACCCCCTCGATAAAGAAAAAGTATGGGACAAGATTCCGGAGTATAAAAAACATTTTGAAGAAAATGCTTCTTCCATATTAACGGATTCATTAATTGATATTTTAAGGGAATCGCGAGGATGTAAATCTTCCAATACTACAAAAAGGAAGAAAATAAATGCAGCTCCTGGGAAAAGTATTGGCGAAAGCCACTTTACCCAAGCAGGAAGTTCACATATGTCTTCAGAATTTGACGAAAACGTTCAAGATGATGCAAATGTACTTGAACAAAATGAAAAAATAGATGAAAGCGACGATTACAGTATCGACACTGCAGTGCAAGATGATAATAGATTTTCTAAGTTGGAGAAGAACATGTTTATAGTGATAAAATTTCCTGTAGAAAACAATAAGACTGAAAACCTCGACAAAAAGTTTATTGCTCAAATTCAGGAAATAGTGCCAGAAGGAGAAATCACAGTCTCATGTTTGAGAGAGAATAGAAAAATAAAAAGTGTTTACGTTTTCCCCGACGTGCCTGATATTTGTGATATCGAAATAAAACAAATAATCAAAATATTAGATGTGCCTTTGAAATTAAGACGTGGTGGATTTTTGTTCGCTTTTTAAATCACTTTGGTTTATATTATAATGTTCTCATGTGTTCAAGGCTAGTTGGTAGGTACCTATCTACTCGATATCTTGCAATATGTTTTTTTAGTGTGGTACCTACCCACCTATATATGTTTTTTTTATTACCTATATTATATATTAGTAGATTAACAGTTCTTTGTTCATTTGCTATGTGTTAAAAAAATTTAATATATGTTTAAATGTTTTGTGTCATTCAAAAAAAGCGAGTTTTATTTGTATTTTTGAAAATTTAAAACAAAATTCTTTTTTAAAAATAATTTTTGTGTTCCGAGTCGACTCTCCTATTGATTGATTTGGAATTTCTATACAAATAAATGTGCGTTCCGAATCACCCCCAACATCTGGGTGACTCGGAACACTTTTCTTTTTTTTTTAAATCGGGAAAGAAAAATTTTAATCTTTAACAACAAAGGGGAATTGTTCCTAAAATATTAGACGCACCTTAGCCAAAATTTGATCAATTTTGGTTAAATGTGTCAAAAGTTATAATCAAAAATATGGCAAAAGTGTATTCAAGTCACCCCGGTTGACGGTACATTTGTATGACACTTCTGTTTTTTTTTTTATAAATTAAAACTAATGTTAATATTATAAATATATAAACGTTTATGTTGGTACATTCAATAAAAAAAAAATTTATGCTAACTACTATACCATGCCGACCGGCCAAACCACCATTATCTTTTTGATTATTTTAATTTACCAGTGTACCGCAATATGAAGTGATTTTTCAACGTTTACTTTCTTTGAATAAAACGTTTGTTTAATTTGGAAGGTAGCCATTTAGTGCGCAGAATCATTAGACCGCCTTTTCTCAATTTTCTTGCAAGCTTGTTCTTGCGCTCGGTGGTAGCTTGTTCGTTAACCGGCGTGTTTTTGTTTGGTTAGAATTCATGCAAACATTTTGTATTTTCTAATTAATCAGTCATTAATATGTATAATATAATAATTAGACCAGTATATAAAGGTTTTTTTGTCAGAACTAATTAGTGAAAAGCTGATTTTTTCCTTTTTTTTTGTTAATATGCTTATTAGTTAGAATGCTTATTTTTAGAATTGCGTATTCTTATCTTATTCCTGCGGACTGTTCAGCAGTCTGCTTCCTCTTCAGTCCTGGATCTTTTGTGTGTTAGTGGGGTTATATTGTTGTGTGTATTGTATACGTGCATGCAATGTAGTGTGTGGTGTTAAGTGGTTGCAAAAAAAAGTAAATATTAATATAATATTATATTATTTTTGTTTGGATTAGAGATGTATGTGTGGTGTGTATATGAGGTGCGTGGTGTGTATTGGCTCGATTCTTTGGTCGTTGCATTGGTCGTCTTCGATTTTATCTTAGGGCATATGTGATGTCATCAAGGAGGTCTTAGAATTCTTTGGGGACGTTTTCGATGTTCTGGGTCAGGATAGTTGGAGGGTGCTTAAATTTATTTTTCAGTTTTCTCCTGTGGGTTCTTAAGTATTGGATAGGGGTAAGGGGCGTATGTGGAATGTGGAGGATGTTTTTGGTAGCTTTCGTTTCGCCAAATATCCTACGATGTGTGTACTTTGTTTGTAGTGTTTTAAGGCGTTGTGTGATAGGTGTGATGTTAGCGTGTTGTATGGTAATTTCGTTGGGTGTTCTATAGTGTAATCGGTGTATTCTCCGTAGGACCCGGCGTTCACATGAGGCTATGGAATTTAGGTTTTAGGGTAGCGTACAATGGAGCACGGTAATCTGTGACGGGACGTATGAATATCTTGTAGGTATGTTGTAGGGTTTCGGATTGACAACATCCTATGCGTCTCCTAAGGGCGCCGAGGAGGTTGAATCGGTTCCGTACTTTGTTCAGGTCAGCGTTCCAGTTAAGGTTCTTGGTAAATGTAATTCCTAGGTATGTTATGTCGTCAAGTAGCGGTAATCGTTCTCCTTGCAGGGAAATGGTTACGTCGTTTTTGGAGAGTAATTTGTGTCGAGTATAGTTAGGGTGCCAGAATATAATAGCTTGGGTTTTGGTGGGGTTTATGGAGACGCCATTGGTTGGCCCAATTGGACAAGTTCCGTAGGCTATTGGATATATTGTTGGAGGCGTTCTTGGTTGACCGATTAGCTGCCCAGAAGGCAGTGTCGTCGGCAAACTGTGCCAGGGATACACCGGGCGTTGTTACACTGGGGATATAATTGGCGAAAATAAGGTATAGTATTGGTGCCAAGGCAGAACCCTGGGGTACGCCTGCTTGCGAGGTGAAACTTTGTGAAAGGGATGAACCAACTCGGACTCGTACTGTCCTATCTGTTAGAGCTTCGCGAGCTCGGGGGGCTACCTTATGCTTTGATTTTGTGAACTAGACCCGCATGCCAGACTCTGTCAAAGGCCTGCTTTATGTCTAAGAACACGGCGAGGTTACAATAGCGGTGGTTAAATGCTCGTGACGTTTCGGTTAGGAGTGTCAGCAATGGGTCCTGACAGGTTCTATTAGGTTGGAAGCCGAACTGGCTGTCGGGTAACAGGTTATTGGATTATATGTGCTCTCCTAGCCTTCGGGCTAAGATCTCCTCTAAGCATTTCTCTAGGCAGCTGAAGAGAGAGGTGGGTCGGTAAGATGAGGGTTCTGCCAGGTCGGAGAAGTTTTTAGGATCTGCTCTAAACATTTCCCTAGGCAGCTAAGGAGACAGATGGGTCGGTAAGATGAGGGTTCTCTCAGGTCGGAAAAGTTTTTTGCAATCATGACGCTCGAGGCGGATTTCCACACCGTCGGGGAGTACGAAAGAGAGACATTTGTTATATATGGACGTTAGGCGCCTGATCGCTGGGGGTGGTAGGTGTCTCAGTATAAGTCAATTATTGAGTCCGTCTTGTCTGGGAGCGGATATTTTGCCTTTTTGGAAGTAGTTGAGGGTTTGAGCGGGAGTAATTGGGCAGAAAAAACGGGTCATTATCATCTAGTATTTTCTCGGGTAGTTCGGAGTTTTTGAAATCCTCAAGGTCTTACTCTAGATGATTTTTTAAAGTCATCGAACGAGGGATCGTTAGGTGAATTATAGACGGATTGTAGCTGGTGGCGGAAAATTTCGGCCTTGTCCTGATCGCTGGAAATTAAGTTACCTTGAGGATCGGTTAGGTGGGACTTAGATTTTGTTTTCCTTTTAGTGAGTATATTGAAGGTGTGCCAGACCTTGCCATCTCTATAGTTGAGATTGGAGGTAGCCTGGACCCATTTTCTTTCTGTGTATGTGTTGATTTCACGCCGAATTAGGGCGTTTAATCGGTTATATTGGGTTTTGAGAGCGGGGTTCCTTGATCTCAGGAATTCGCGATATACTCGCCTCTTCCCTTTGATCAAGTTTACGATGTATTGTGGGAGAAGTTTGCGGGAGATATCAATTGATTTTGGGGAATTGAGGCTTCGGCCGCTTCCACGATAAGGGAAGTTAAGTCGGTGACCGCTCTCTCAACAACGTTGGGAGTGTGGATATCGTTCGCCTGAAGATTATTGGAGATGTATTCGCCAAATACATTCCAATCGTCGTTTTGAAAATCTCACCGGATAATGTGTTTGAGGAGGGGGCGGGACGGGGCCGAAGGATGTTTTAACGAGAAGTGGGAGTGGCAGTGGCAATCGGAGGGCATACGCTGAATTAGTGACTCGGTGCATATAATGTGATCTATTATAGAGGCACCCTGATGACTAATAAAGGTAGGATTGGTGTTCCTTATCCGGAACAGTGGTAGGGTAAGAATACTGTGGGCTAGGCGGATACCGTTTCTATTGTTCGTGAAATCTCCGAATTGGACATGTCTGGCATTAAGATCTCCTAGGAGGATAGTATTGGGTAGGGCGGAGATGTGGTCTAGGAGGTCATTGGAAATGGCTTCTTCTGGAGGATTGTAATAACATAAAAAAGGTGACGGGAAGAGGGAAGTGCACAGTTGCAGCTACACATTCGAGGTGATAAGGGGTGACAGGAAATGTATTTTTGATTACGAGGACTGTACTTCGCAAACTATTGTGGGCGCTAAATTAAAGGAACGAATTATAGGAGGCAAAGTCAAGAGTACAACGGGTGGTTAGTTTTGTTTCTGTGATTGCAAGGACTTTGATTTGTGGCTAATGGATTCTTAATGAGGAGGCGCTTCCGACGGACACCCCTCGCATTAATTGTACCTATTATTAGATTCATTGTACTTAGGGTGAGGGAGAGGGATTAGGATGGGGGTCATGGTGTAGGATTAGGATCGGATGTTGTGAGTAGTGATAGCTATACCATTGCCAACAAAGTTGACTCTGGTACGGCGTCTCAAATATTCCCAGACGTAATGTTGACAGGAAAAGGACAAGGGTTTAGGGTTGGGGTTGGTTGAGGGAGCGGACGTTCGGGGACCTGATAGCTGCGACAGCGTCAATGCAGGCTCACCGAAATGATGCTGCATAGTTCGTTGCATCGTAGCTGACAGGGCCTCGCTCGTTTCAAACAAGCAGGTACGGCTGTGGTTGAGCTTTACGTTCAACCACGGGAGACGGAGAGGCAGGAGGGCTTGAAAAAAGGATTTTTGGGTATTAAATCTTGCGGGAATATTGTGCATGCAATATCGGGAAGTGGAATTATAAGTAGCGGAAGGTTTAGGAGATGGTTTAGCGATAGGGTTAGGTTTTGAATCGGAAGCAGAACGGGAAGTAGACGGGTTGGGTGTATTAAAGGACTGGTGAACGGGTTTGGCTGCGGGTGGAATGTAGGAAGAGGCAATAGAAGACCTTAGATGATGCCCTCACTAGTGTAGAAGGGGGTTCGACGGCTGCCACAAAGGGTAGGGAAGGAGGTGGTGTAGCGGATCTAGGTGGCGGGGAACTCGGCGGCGGGGAAGGAGCTAGGGAAACCGTAGCCCGGAGGCCCAGCTTGCCATGTTTTACCATGGCGCGTTAGTACGGGTACTTGAAAAAGAGGGTAAGAAATTATTGTGTTATCGAAAGAGTTGTCTTTCACCGTGGTGCAGCCTCACACCCCGCTGGATTAAGGCTTGGAAGTTGAGAGTCCGATTGAATGGAGGGCTTTGTTAGTATTAATAAATAAAAAACAAAAATTTATTTTAAAATTCTTTATTAATCAATACCTCCTAACTGTTGTGGTTCTTTGCTGCTGCTTCTCCTGTGACTCTCCCGTGTCCTAGGTGGTTTGGCTCCTGGCTGGTTGTAGTGCTTCTTTCCTGGACGGGATCCGCTTCTTTGTGTCGACTGTATGCAGAGCAGTTACAATCCTAACGTAGAAACGGCGAAGACCGGTACCCGGCGCGAAAGCATAACAACGTTAAGTTCTTTTTTTGAAAGTTGCTTTAGAGTGCAATAAAAATCGCAAAGGGTCTAACGCTAGGAAGCGGCTTACGTTCTGCTCTGATTTTTTCATGAATGTTAGTTGATTATATAAGCTTGCTTCCCCCCTACCCCCTCTTAAAGATTACTTTTGTAATAGTTGTTATTTTTTCAATAACTAAGAGATAAGCAGCGATAAAGTAATTTTTATTGCGTCGTTAGAATCCTTGTAAAACTGTTCTTTGCGTTTAATCGGTAAAATAATTATTTCTCGTGTTTTTTTTTAATTTAATTGGAAAATTTTAACTTTTTTTCCTGAATAATTACATGTTGAGCTATTTTTTATTGGTGTCAGACAAGTTATGAAAAAATTGCTCAAATAAAACTTTTAGGAAATTTTTCAGTCTTTAAAATGATATGTTTTATATATGTTAAGTGCAGCCAGTTGACACAGTCAACCTGAAAAAGGAAGGCGGCGTTAGCCGCATAAGTGCTCACGGGCCGGATCAGCGCGTTGGCATATCTGCTGTAAAGGTCTCGCAAAATACTATCGTTTGGATTTTGTATAGCTGGTCTGATCATGTGTATTTTAATACTACAATTGATCATAATCTATATTGTGTTTAATTTATTTGATAATATTCTTAATTTATTTTCTAGTATTTATTATTGCACTGATAAACACGTAATATGATTTCTTAATGTTATAAAGACAGTAATGGTAATCAAATGTTAATGTTAAATGTTAATTAGGAGAGCCAGTTTTGGTTCGGGGGATTATTCCTAGGCCTTAATTATTATGGCCGTTTCATTATCCACCACCCATGGACCCGCCGTGCCCCGGACTGTCTAAAACCGGCAGCAGAACATGTTTTGTTAACTGTCAAAACACCATCACGGACCACCCACTCACCACTCTATTTACAATACTATACAATTATATTTACAATATTTTATACAGTTCTACGATATTTACATTACTGGCACATCAAAATATAGCGTTCATAGAATACAGTAGAATCATTTTTACTGCTACTGTTTTATTCAACTTCAATCTCGTCATGATCATCAATTATTGTGTCTACATTAGGACTGTTATCACAAGAAAGACCGTTGCAGTGTTCACGCATGGCGGAACAATTAAGTCCTACTTTCCGACACCCACAATATTTTAGACAGGATGTCTTGCAGCTGCAAGACACGAGGTGCAGAAGGTGCAAAGGGTTTGAAACTTAGTATCGGTATTAAAGTTTTCCTGTAACCCCCATTTTCTTTCACTTTTTCCACCTTCCAGTCCCAATCTGCAGCTTCCGGTCTGTTACCAAGCCATTTCTGGACTTGTAGGTAAACCCTGAACAAATGCTGATGAGCAGCTTCAGAAGTTGGCGGAAGCTTTACGAGGTCGAAATTCGACCTAAGTTGAGATTTTTTGGCAAGTTTTGTGAACATGAAGTAACGAGCTTCATTGAGGTTCATGTGTTTTTTCTGTCCGTAGAGTCAAAATAAAATTTTCGTCGTTTGATTTCAGCTCTTCTTTCGACGCATTTTGACGTATAAACACTGACGCTTGTGTTTGAGCTTCCTCTAATTTTTGTACAATTTCTAAAGATTTCATTTTTTCCAGACCATAGCAAGAATATGTTGTGTCCCAGTCTGTTATTGCATAAGCAAACAGCATAAGTGTCTGTGCCAAACACTATAACATTTTGTTCTGATTTTAGTTCTTCTATTGCAGTTATGACCATGGAAATGTCAGCGTCATCTTCCGCAATAATGATTTTGGCCAACATTTTTAAGTACTTCAGAAACTAAAAGTATAAGCCCTTTCTTGTTTCTTTTATTGCCTAAAAAAATCTTCCTTTGTTGTCATACATTTGGTGTTAACTGTCAAACGTGATGGCACTTGAAAATTTTTTGATGCTCTTCTATTAAGCTCTTGTTTAGTTGTACAGTCTTCTGGATAGCCGTCGAAAACAACAGTTACATTTCGTCCAAAGTTGGCTACAACGTATTTACTGTAACATTGTATAATATTTCCATAACTACAGTCTTTTGGCCAGGGAACATAATGAATGAGGAATCCTCCGTCAATAACTCCACTTACATTTGTTGTATCGACTTTTTCTTCTTCTACTGCGGCTCCTTGAAATACTTTAACGGCACATGATTAGGTCCTTTTCGTAGTGAAACATCGTCAAAGAGGTATGGTGGAGGTGAAGAGAGTTCATATTCAAGGTACGTTTTAAATTTTTGAGGGCTACCTAACACACAGAGGATTCTATTGAAGAGCTGTTGAGAGTTTACAAGGCAGTTCATTAGACCTAACTTTAACTGACTTGTGTGCTAGTTGGGTCTTTACCATATCCTTTCTTTTTAAAGTCAGTGATCCAAATGACTTTCCTGTCATTGTCTTCATAGCAGCAAAACCTATTTCATAGGCTTGGTCACAGTTGACTGACTCATCACTGATTAAACCAGATGCCAGCAAAACTGTCTCTCCACATTCCTTGTTGAATGGATTGTCTGAACCACATGGTAAATTTATCAATATCAGCTTGGTCTCTAAGTCGTCTTGATTTTCTAAGCTCAACATGTTGTTCACTGTATGTAATAGATGTGTCTAAGAATTCTTTTAAGGCTTCGTTAATCTTGATGAACTATGGTGTCTCGAGAATCCATTTATTGATAGTAGTTTCGGACATTCTTCTTCCGTGCTTCCGTGAGTCAGATTTCATGAGAGACATTCAAATTTATAATTTAAAAAAAGTAACAGAAAAGAAACTGCCTAAACTGTTGTCAATCATGGCACTAAATTCATCGTCTCGCTTCGACGAAACATCCGCACTTGACAAACCTCATTAAAACTGACTCCTCAGTCCTTTTGGGTGGACTAGGTCGTTAGAACCGATTCTCTTTGTTTACCGCCGAAAACGGCTGTCAGGAGATGCATTTGCACTATTTAACAGCAACCTCTGCCCTCAACGCATTCACTAATACAATCCTATCATGCTATATATCAACTTAAAGCTAAGAAAACGAGCTAAAAATTTTATTTGAACTATTTTGTCTGATTGCTACAAGTTTTTAAAATATACACGGCAAAAGAATAAAACTAAATAGAAAATCTTGATATTTTCGATAATTTTCTTTAATAGCGTTGCTTAGACCAACTTAAGTTAAAAATGCCTAAGGACATAATTTATAGGCAATACTAAGAGGAAGAAAACAAAACCAAAATAAAGTTTATATCTGCTATACTTATCATGTTTTGAACGTTTTTATAGAGGCAAGTAATATTCCGTGGAATATTTTTGGGTGGGTTGGAGGGTAATCATGAGGGGGAGGGTCGGGGACTTTTGTGAAAATACTCCTCTTATACTAATGCAACATCTTACAAAATTTCAGCTTTTCACTAATTACTTCCATCAAAGGCCTATTTTTCCCCTTTATTGACTGGGCTAAATGATATCTAGTGATAAGAATATACAGTGAAATAAGGTAAGTGCTTCATTATCTGGTTTTCTTTTCAATCAATGATTTTTGCTTAGATAAACATACATAATAGTGGGATAAAATATTGATATTGCACAGGGGCGGAAGGTAAACGGGGCTCACCGGGATAACAGTGAATATCTCGGTAAGCCGTCAGCTTTTCAGATTTGAGGCAAGTTTTATGTAAAGTTTTGTATTTATCTAATGCGTGTGATGGTTGGTTACTACATAAGTTTAGCTAAATTTATTGGATTTATTGGTCTATTGGAAGCTGAAGTTTAACAAAGACATGAAGGGTACAATGTTTTGTATTTCTAGATTATGTTATTAGAAACACTGCATTTTTTTGTTAGTATTGGTGAATGGTTTTGTCTGTCTTGTAGATCTGGTTTGGTAAAAAATGTCAAAAAGTGTTAAGAAAGTGAAGATATCTTCAGCTCCTTCTACAAGAGTAGCTGCTGTAAATTGGTCGTTTTGTTGTATATACCAGTCTAAAGAAAATAAAATTTAGTTTGCCCAAGCAAAAATCTTATTTTTAAAGAATCAAATGTTGGATACAGTCGATTAGCTGCGGTTTTTGAAGAACTTGAAGAGTTAAAGTACACTTTGCCGTCAAGTCTTCTCGTGAATTGTTTAGATGAGGGAGCTGGAATTCTCCAAACGTTTATCTTAAATGAAGCTGAATGGCACAAAACGTGTTATTCAAATTATTGTGGATTAAAATTAGAAAGGATAAAAAATCTTTAGAGATACCAGCTGCACTTACATGTTCAACACAAAATAATCCTAGTACATCATGTACAACTAGAACATCAGTACCTTTGATTACAGTAAAAGATTAACTGTGTTTTTTGTGTTCAAAGCCATAATTACGGAACCAGCCTCTCCATAATGCCGTTACATCAAATATTTTTGACCACATTAAATCGTGTGCTCAATTTTTCCAAGATTCAAAACTTCTTGCAATTTTAAGTGCAGGTGATCATGTTGCGCAAGAAGCCAAATATCACAAGATTTGCTTATCTCGCCCTTCCAACAGATGTAGAAATGTGGATGAACATGATGATACTGACAAAAGTATGTGCGAAAAAAATTTAACAAACTTAAATATCTCCGTAACTATTAGAGATAGGTATAGAACATATTTAATAGAAATGAAAGCCTATTAATAGACGAAGGCATTAAAAAATATAGGCTGTGCCATTTAAAAAAATGAAGATATAGCATTTTCAAATGTATGTTATTGAATTAATTTGTGTGATCACTCCTTATATTGAAATCCAATTTTGACAATAGTAAGCTCATGTATGAATAAATTCTGTACCAAAGATTATTTTTTATCTGTAAAAATAACTGAGATACGCCTACTTGAATTACTACATAAAAATGTCAGTTTTTAGTTAACTTTGCAAATATTTCAAAAACTGTAAGATTTAGCTTGTAAGTAATTTTTATAAAAAAGATGTAAAATTATAAGGAGAATCGAAAAATAAAATAATATATAGGGTGTTCTATTTAAAAATTAAAAGTTCTATATTGTACCGCTTTTATATTACACCCTGTAGAAACCAAACTATTTTTAGATTATGCAGCTTATAAAAATAGACAACTTTCGTATTTAAACTTATCTTCTAAGTTTAATGGCTAAGGAGCTATCGACCGAATATGCACTATTGGAACACCCTGTATATATATATATATATATAGAGAGAGAGATGGTTAGAAATAGGCATAATAAAGGGGCTAGAGTTTATCGAGCTTAAATTCTATATAGTATACAAGTTTAAATAAAGCTGAAGAAGTATACAGTTCGTTATTAGAAAAAAATTAATATACGAGTGTAAAAATATGGTTTTGATGTAACAAAACAGGCTTTGTGGGGTATGCACAAGGTTGTTATATTCATAAAAGCAATGAGCTATACCAGTAGCAAGTGAGAAAGGTCAACACGATTCAGATTAGTGTGTAGGATTAGTTTTGTTTAACATATTTAAGTAATTTCACATTTTAATCAATTTATTTAAGCATTTTAAACACGTGACACATATTGATCACATGAAGTACGATAATTCTAATGTGTAGAACATGTGTAGTATTAGGTACAATCTATAAACTCTGCGAACTATAAGAAAGGGTTATGGTACGAACACAGTATTTTAGTAATTCACAAAGTGTATAAAAAGTGCATAAGAAGTGGTAGTGACTTAGAAACTTAGTTAAGAACATGAACAACATTTGTGCAATGTGATGTTTAAAATATAATTACAATTTGTATACAAAAATTTACAAAAATGTGTTAACAAATGTGAAAAGACAAAATTATGAACTATGGAATACAAATAAACAGTGTTTGTCATAGAGACATATATAAGAACATATTAGATGAACATTTCAAGTGATACAGACGTTTAAAACGCAAGTTAAAAGTAAATTATATAAAGTTAGGTTAAGTACTATATTTAACAATTTTACAAATTTATAGTTTTTATAGGATAGGATAAGTTTAGAATAAATTATAAAAGCATATAATAGTAGGTTTTCCTCATTTTCACAAAGAAATTAACAGTAAATATGTAATCTACACACAAAATTAGAAAAATTAGGTTAACCACTTAAAATTAAGATATGAAAGTGGAAATTTTGTTAAAATTAAGCAAAGTATTCTGATACAGTTTTTTATGTAGAATTTGAATATGTAATTAGATTAGTTGTAAAATATAAAATTTGTTAGATATCGGTAAATTTAGGTTTTAATTTGTCAAAATGTAAATTTTTGAAGCAAAATAGGCCTTGTGAAGTGTCTTTTTAAGCAGAAAGTTGCTCTGATTCCAAATTTGTATTTAAAAAGCAAATCCGAGGTGATTTGAGAAAGTTATGGCATAATTTATGTTTTAGTTAATTTAACAATTTTGTTTAGACCAATCAGATGCTAGAATATTTTGTGTGTAATGTAGAAAAAAAATTGAAAATTTGGTATCCATGAGAAAAGTATAAAAGGAGTTGCTCCTGATTTCTCACTCTCTTGCTTTTGTAATTTTTTGTGACTAAGAAGTCAAAGTGCTAGTAGTGTTTTTATGAACATGTAAGTTAAAATTTTTCGTTACATCATCGGATTTGAAATGCGATCAACGTAGAGTTGAGATTTCAGAAACAATTGTTTTAACCTATAACAAAATTGAAAAGTTAGGTTACCGATTATAATTGTCGATAATATTGCAATTGTTTCATTCTGAAATCGTGTTTAAACATCGGGCGATGTGCATTTTTTTATGTCAATAAAATCCTTCAGATATTTTGGATTTGATTTTTATTTTTTTTGGAAGTGGTGAAGATTATAAAATCAATTTAACTTCATATTCGGCATCTAAAATAAAAGTGCAAGTAAATAAAAATTTATATAAGAATAAAAAATAAGTTAAATCCGAAAACTTATTAAATATTTAAATCAACATTTAAATATACCTACATCTAAAATAAAAGTGCTTATCTAAAAGTACATGAGCATATTATATAAGTACATCGTATTTACCATGAGGATTTGGATGAAGTTACGGAATGTAAGCAGCACCAATTTCAACAGCAAGGCAGTATCATCGATACATGGAGAGAAGTCTACGTCCAATGTTTTAATATGGAACAAGCCTAACGTGACCATTATTTGGAAATTGCAACAGCACATGTGAGTTAAATTTTTCTGCCGTAACCCAATTATTGCATTGATTTTTTTTTGATGTCCTGTATTTATGTTTTTTGTTTGATTATGTATAAAGGTTTGTGCGACAACATGGATCAATATCTGAAAAGTCAATGAACAGGTGTAATTATAAAAATAATAATTTTACTTTGAAGAAAATCAAAATTGTACTCACTAATTTTAGATCCTTGGTGAAATTTTTGGCAGGCTGCATTTAATCAAGTTAGTTGGACGCAACGCATGCGTAATTTGTGCAAATTCCAACGAAGTCTGTTTTACATTGAAGTTATTAATTACAAAATACAATTTGATAATTGACAAGAATATTTACATGTGTGAAATGAATTTTTTTTTTAATTTCACGAAAAAGATTTGAAAAGGTTTTAATTTAATAATAATAATAAAAAAGTTAAATAGTTTTATTTTATTTGCCAATTAAATTTCAAATTATTGAACCCTATCCCCAAGTAAATCCTACTATTATAAATAATAATTCAATTTAAATATGATTTTTAGCGCAATACATTATGTATAATGTATCCTAAAAAGTTATTAGAATTATTTCTTTTATTTACCTATTTGTAGGTGTTGTTTCACATCAGATATCTTTAATCGAACATCCTCCCACCTTGAGTCACGTTTATCTTTGTAGTGACTCAATTTGATTGGAATTGTGCCGGCCTTTTGATCTTCCTACCATATCTTGAATAAGTTTTTGAATTGATCTTTTCGTCGGTACTATCCTCTTGGAACTTTGTTTCTTTTGGAGCATCATAAATCGTTTAGTGTTCAATAGATATAGCATGCCCTTTTGCTATTTAATATAATAAAAAGAATTACGGCGAGTGTAAATGGCTATTACAAAAATTAAATAGATTAATGTTATGATATAATAAAAATTAACAAAATTATTATTCAGGCTAGTCATAATTTTAGTTCTGCATTTATTATTATGTGATAACATAATAGAAATTACACGAATTAAAGTTATGGTTAAAGAAAATAACTCATTCTACTAAATCATATTCGAATTATCTTTCAGAAATTATTGTGATGTACATAGTAATAATTTAGAATGAAAATTATGTACATAATAATAATTGGAGTATTAAAATTATGTACATAATAATTTGAAAAGTAAAATTATGTACATAATAATAATTGATGAATTAAAATTATATACAATTTTAATTCAATGCTGCGCAGGTATGTTTGGCAACACTGTGAGATAACCTGACGGTAACTTAGACACCGGCACGGTCGTCGACCAAACCACAGAGTAAACCCTAACCCCTACAGAAGGAAAGCTACGGCGGTACCTTTGATCTTTTGGTGTCAAGAATAAATGACCTTCCGCCATCTTTTAAGTAGTTCCAAGGCGCGTAATTCAAATATAAAACATTGTTTAATATTATTTTAGTACCAATCGGTCATTATGATATTCAATTTAAACAATAGTTAATAGTTTGAAACTTTAATCATACACTTTAGTCGATCTAAACAAATATGGGATAGTAATATTGTCAATTATACAATTATGTGTTTGGAAATTTTATTCTTATTTTTTATTGAATATAATTGGTTATCTTATTAATAGTATACTTTACAATAAGACAAAAATTACTATGTTCTACACAGCAACAGAAACGTGGCCCTAACTATAGTTTACAGAGTTTTGTGTAATTTTTGTATGAAATAAGATACTTCTTCAGTTTCACACATGAAAACACAAAACACAATAATTAATGGTAAAATCCCAATGAAAGATCAAGCACAATGTGTTTTATTCTATATCTATGAATTTAACAGAATATAACAGCGAAGCACGAAGCTTGATTATAGAACTACTAATAAGATGGCGACTTCGGACATGCGTACAAACTTAATGTTTTAGCGGGAAGACTAGCTTTCCCCTCTGTAGGGGTTACACTGTGACCGAACTAGCGACTAATTCTCGATAAGTGCGGACAAATAGGAAATAGAAATAGAATTTATAGTATTCATTGAACTCTAAATAGAGTTCAATGATAGTATTTAAATGTAAACTAACCAAGCTGTTTGGGTGGGTTCCAATTAGCACCACACCTCATTTTGTCAGACAGCCACGTCTACAATTCACAAATTAAACTTATGTGCCTAATAATTCAAACCTTAAAATGTCATATTTAATAACAATTTGGGAATT
This sequence comes from Vesta saturnalis, assembly GCA_036346205.1. Classification (NCBI taxonomy): domain Eukaryota; kingdom Metazoa; phylum Arthropoda; class Insecta; order Coleoptera; family Lampyridae; genus Vesta; species Vesta saturnalis. The sequence goes on along the minus strand of JARFJB010002108.1, from coordinate 2,510,775 downwards.
AAAATTATGTACATAATATTAATTTTAAAATTAACATTATGTGCATAATAATAATTTAAAATAAAAAGTATATTATTACTAAACTTGCACTTCATCGTATTACTATTATGTCATAAGATAATTGCAACTGGCGTATTTAATATTACTTTCTAATAAAGTAATAATTTAAAATTAATTGTATGTCCAGACATAATAATAATTTACTATGACATAGTAAAACTATTTAGTGGCATAATAATAATTTAGTAAATAAACTAATTATAAACTATTCCAGTTATAAATTTTTCTTACACTACAACATGTAATAGTTATAACATTCGGTTTAGTTCAGCAAAACAATGTTTCGTATTATTATTATATCGCGACATAATAAAAATATATTATTATTATTTCGAGTAATAACAAAAATGAATTAAATTTATGCGTAGACATAATTATAATTCAGTATTTTACCTATCCTCGCATGTGTATTTCAAATTAATTTCATGTGTGGACGTAAATTTAATTCATTAATTCTATGAGCAGACACAACAGTAATGTTTTTAATATACTTACATTTTTATTTTAAATAAGGTGTGTATTATTATTTTAGTATTTAAAAAGTTTGTTAAAAAAAAGTAAAATGGCGTGCCGTAAATAGGTCATGGAAATCTTTCTTTTGAATTAATTTTAAGAGGGTAAATTCTTTGTAGAGGTCTCAGTAGATTGCCTGACTTAGTTTTCAGTTGTGGGCTTCCATCATTGCCAGCTATCAATCCTTCTACACGTGCCAGAGGCAATTCCTAACAGTTCTTATTATCGCAACCAATTAAAACAACATCACCAACCTTCACAACATACTTTTCAACGAAATTGGGTGAGTTCCCCTAAATATTCCACCAGGAATCTCTACCTAAGACCACGCTATACTTTCTGTCGGTGTTTAATTCGTCTGTTCCAATTTTTGGTGCCCAAAAGAACCAAATAAGGTTTTTCATCTTCCTCAATATCTTGGAAAAACCTTGATTCGAGTGAGGGGAAGCTTGACTCTTCGTAGATAAAGAAGCTCTGCCCAATACTTTTTTCAACAATTGTTTACGCAATCTTATTAGCTGCTCCCACCATCCGCCCCACCAGAAGCCGTTGGTGGGTTAAATTTCCAACAAATTCGCTGTCTATTGCCGACTTCCGATATTTTTATTTCCTTCGAGGCATTGCAATGCTTTTTTTGTACCAACAAAATTTTTGCTATTGTCGTTTCGGCGTCCTCTTCTTGCAATGAATCTTTTGTAAAATTCGTAATTGGATAAAGAAATCACTAGTTCTAAATGGATTCCTCTATGACAGCACAAGTAAATATGCAAATCCAAACCTTTGATCCAGTATTAATGTAAAGTGGACCTGTCATGTCCATTCCTACTACCTCGAACACCTTCGCATTCCTTGGCAATCAACAGGGTGGCGCTTCTAAATTCTTGGATTCATACCGCCCACAAATAATGCATTTCCATATAATTGAAGCAACACTTCTTCTTCCCATTAGAATCCAGAAACGGCAGAAAACCTTGGACTCCAACATGGCGAATCGAACACTATTCTACGTAAGACTACATGATTTCCTGGTAAAATAATAGGATATCGAAAATCAACTTGTTGCCGTTTATTCCTCTAGGGGTCGAATCTTTCTGGACTAATCTAAAACTACACCTTTCTGTGTCATTTAGTTCTTCTACACACCAAATGTTTCTGGGGATTAACAGAATGTCTGCAGTTGAAGATGAATTTCTTAATCCAAGTTATTATCATGCAATTTTCTCAAATTTATAGAAATAGCAACAATACCAAGAAGACCCGTATATTTTTTATTATCTAGCAAAGAAGATAGAATTTTCTTTCTTTCTTCCACTATGGAACATTCGTCGCTACTCACTACTCACTCACTAACTCACTCACTCAATCACACATACTCACTCACTCACTCACCCATGTCAGGGTATTTTGAACACCCTGTATACGTATTGGGTAATTTTGTTTGTAGTTCTATTCACTTAGTTAGATTCCGTATATATATATATATATATATATATATATATATATATATATATATATATATATATATATATATATATATATATATATATATATATATATATATATATATATATATATATATATATATATATATATATATATATATTGTCAAATTGAGTTTTTTTAGATAAATTTGTGTTACGCGTGTAGCGACCTTTAGGAAAGATGTGTGCCGAGATTTAGTTTGTTTGTTTGTGAATTATTATTCCGTAATTTAGGTTGTTTTCCTTATTATTTCCCGTTTATAGAAGTTTGAGTAACGTTTATCTGTATATAGTTGTATATAAGTGTAAATAACGTTTATTTCGTTTGATTTCCTTAAAAAATTAAGTAATTTAAATAAATAGTGTAGGTTTATATGTGTATGATGTCATATTGGCGACATAAAGACGCTTAAGTATAGTTGTTCAGTGTAATATTGAGTATGTTGGTTTTAAGTCATGGAGGTTGAATGTGGGACTGATTGTTTGTACTTGAATAAAAATATAGGGATATTTTTCGCGTTAAGTCTGCTGACGTTAAACTTTTGAAAGTTCTCGAGTCCTTACGGATGAAAACGAAGTTTCTGTATAGGGGTACTAAATCTTCCCCTTCCGTTTTTTTAATTGGTGGAATTAAATTAACTTTACCTGTAACGGTATAAACGGGTGGTAGAACGGGATTACAGATAAAATTGGCCTTTTTGCCCCGACTAGTCAGCGTATGGGTGTAGGTCAGATGTTGAAAAATTTTGCACAACCAGAATAGTAAATAGTACGTAAGTCAAAATAGGGGATGAAAACAAAATCAGTTCGGTTAAGGGCGCCAGAATGTTTGGTAGTCAAAATAAGGGTCGTCGTGCCAAAATTACGAGTACATAGCGTGTCTAAACATACAAAAAACATACGCTTACCTATCCGCAATCAATTCCAGGTGTGCTGGACAGCAACTCAGCGAACCACCTGAAATAGGGCTTCAAAAGCACTACACGCTTGTCAAATAAAAACGTGATAAACACTCAATAAAGTTACGTTATTACACCTCAGTGTAAATAATAAGGCATTAAATAATAATCAAAACAAAACACAAAAAAAAGAATGCACTTTAAATGAATTAATTCTCAACTAAAAAAAATCAAATAAAACACTAAATATCAATAACGCTATTACTCAAAAATAAAAAAAACTAACTTCGTTACGTTAAAACTAAATTACCGGTAACTTGCAACTCAAAAGGGTTTTCACAGAATTAAAACACATTTATAAAACCTAACAAAGCTATAATAAAATAAGATAAATATAAATGTAAACATACGATAATGCGTATAAACAAAAAAAAATACAAATACTTAAAAGGCGACAGGATGTCTGATCAGAATGCTGCTTAACGCCGTTCTAACTGATTTTAACCTATATATATATATATATATATATATATATATATATATATATATATATATATATATATATATATATATATATATATATATATCGTGGATTATATAACCACACTGCTACAGGATCAATTGCCCTTTAATACTAAAATAAATAACAAAGGGTGAAGGCGGAGCGTCAGAACTATAATTAATTACACTGAAGAAAAAGTTAAAACAACAACTTAATTTACCAAAAAAAATACGACACCGCTTTCAAACCTTCGTTAACACAAAAAAATAATTCGAAACACACAAAAATCTTGAAATATTCAATAAGAAAAACGCAATATTATATTACCTTAAAGTCTAGGATTACACCTCTCCTGTGTTACAATAGAAAATGATGGTCGGTTACTGCTATAACGGAAATAAAATCTCCCTGCTCTGGCAAATGATGAATAAAATGTTGACTATTGTTCTTTTATACACAAACGATTCTTTGATTTCAACTCGTTAAAAGGTTACTGCATAAATTAAAAACTTCTTTTAAAATACTAATTTGAGCACTCAACTGACTTGATAACTGTTATCTTTTAACTGGTTTTATTTCCACTAACAATCCAAAAGGTTAATAACTTGATTTAAATAACTATAATTTTAATATATTGCGAAAGTTTCTTTATCCTTAAACACCCTTTGTACCATAAATAAGAGGCACTCAAGAACGTTGATTTTAAATAAATCCCCAAAAGCGAGAAAAACCAAAGAGGTCACTGAAGCACTAATGTAACACGACGATGTCCTCTAGGTAACTTTACGTAAAATCGAAATCGGCACTGGGTATAATCCTTTGGTGATGAACAGTTTTAATAAAATCCCTTTACAGGTCTTCTTCAGAAGTAGCTTAACTACCCTTACTACACAAAAAAGTACGTTCGTTAAACACCGAAAGGTTAAAATATCAACGTTCTAAACCACCCCTTAAAGCGTAACAATAAACGTCACCGTAATACTACTCGAGAGCGCAGTCAGTTTCAGACTCATGCAAATTATTACCAAAAATCCATCTTTGATTTTGAATCCCACTACTCACAAAAAATCTTATCTAATTTAATTCCACCAATTAAAAAAACGGAAGGGGAAGATTTAGTACCCCTATACAGAAACTTCGTTTTCATCCGTAAGGACTCGAGAACTTTCATAAGTTTAACGTCAGCACACTTAACGCGAAAAATATCCCTATATTTTTATTCAAGTACAAACAATCATTCCCACATTCAACCTCTATGACTTAAAACCAGCATACTCAATATTACACTGAACAACTATACTTAAGCGTCTTTATGTCGCCAATATGACATCATACACATATAAACCTACACTATTTATTTAAATTACTTAATTTTTTAAGGAAATCAAACGAAATAAACGTTATTTACACTTATATACAACTATATACAGATAAACGTTACTCAAACTTCTATAAACGGGAAATAATAAGGAAAACAACCTAAATTACGGAATAATAATTCACAAACAAACAAACTAAAGCTCGCCACACATCTTTCCTAAAGGTCGCTACACACGTAACACAAATTTATCTAAAAAAACTCAATTTGACAACAAAAAAAATATATATATATATATATATATATATATATATATATAAGAAATCTAACTAAGTGAATAGAACTACAAACAAAATTACCCAATACGTATACAGGGTGTTCAAAATACCCTGACACCCATCACCGAATCACCCAATCCCTCAATCACTCTCACTCACTCACTCGCGCGTACTCTCTTCAATCCATTCCTCAACCTCACACGCACTACTTACATTATTTTTATATATTTCTTTTTCTACACCTCCTTCGGTTAAGTCTACAGCTTTTAGAGAAATATTTATTATTGAAGTATACATTATTTTACATTTAAATTTAAACCACCGAACAAAAACAAAATGTAACCTTACCTATTAATCTTAACCAGTAAAATACAAGAATATAATTCTAATGAAATTAGAATCACTGTAGTTTTTGTACTGGTATACTGTATATGTACCTATATTCTAGTAAAAAATTTAAAATTACAATTAAAAAAACTGGCTTGTCACCGGAAGCTCAAAATGTTGCAATATAGATAGAATGTATCAATAAATAACTCAGCAGTTTTTGCGATATGTTCTGTTGCAATGATACTGATCTTCATCGGCGGGACATCAATCGCCGGGATGGGAGGCACTCGTACTGTATTAAACCGATGTTTCTTCTGTTGACAATGGCTTATATTGTGTCAATAATTATAAGGCATTGATAAATATTGTGCCCTAAACAATTTGATAAAGTGGTGCACCTTGAGTTTTGTATAAAGTTTATCATTAAGAAACACGAATTCTTCGAAATGTCTTATGAAATTGATATGAATCTTGTTAAAGTCAAACCAGAAGAGGAAGAAGGAATAAATTTACTTGTAAGCCAACATCTTATAGTAAATAGTGATGTAGTGCAAGGTAAAATAAATTACCGTTCAACTAGTACAAAGTTTAACACTATTTTTACAGATGTGAATATTAAGAATGAAGACATCTCTTCTCTAGTAAAAGTTGTTCGCTCAAGTGAAGCATATCATATAAATGAAAACAGCGTCGAACACATCACAAACATACAGTGTGAAAGTAAACAATTTAATAGTTCAACAATGATGCAAAACAATTTCAAACAAGACGTTTTAAAATACAGTGCAAATTTTAAATATAAGTGTAACCATTGCAATTTTATAACAAAGTGGAAAAGAAATTTAAAAAATCATGTTTTAAAACACACTTCAAGTTTTGAATATAAATGCAACCCCGGTGATTATGTAACAAAACAAAAATATAATTTAAAAGTTCATCTTAAAAAGCAATTTTCTAGTTATGAATTTAAAAAGCATTCCTCAAGTTCTGAATTTAAATGTGACCAATGTGATTACGGAACAAATCACAAAGGTAATTTTAAAATTCATCTTAAAAAACACTCTTTAAGTAAAGAATTCAAATGTGACCAATGTAATTATAGAACACGTCACAAATATCTTTTAATAATCCATCTTAAAAAACACCCTTCTTCAAGTAAAGAATTCAAATGTGGCCTATGTGATTATGAAACAAACCTCATAAGTGATTTAACAATTCATGTTAAAAAACACTCTTCAAGGTATCAATTTAAATGCAACCAATGTTATTATGGGACAAATCGCAAGTATGCTTTTAAAAGGCATCTTAAAACGCACTCTTCAAGTTATGAATTCAAGTGTGACCAATGTGATTATGAGACACATCACAAAGGTAATTTTACAATTCATCTTAAAAATCACTCTTCAAGTTATGAATTGAAATGTGGCCAATGTAATTATGGAACAAATCGCAAACGTGATTTAAAAATTCATCTTAAAAAACACTCCTTGAGTTACGAATTCTTATGCGGCCAATGTAATTATGGAACAAATCGAAAAGGTGATTTAAAAATTCATCTTAAAAATCACACTTCAAGTTATGAATTCTATTGTGACCAATGTGATTATGGAACAAACCAGAAAGGTAATTTTACAATTCATCTTAAAAATCACTCTTCAAGTTATGAATTCAAATGCGGCCAATGTAATTATGGAACAAATCGCAAAGGTGATTTAAAAATTCATCTTAAAAAACACTCCTCAAGTTATGAATTCAAATGCGACCAATGTGATTATGGAACAAATCGAAAAAGTAACTTTAAAATTCATCTTAAAAAACATTCCTCAAGTCATGAATTCATTTGTGACCAATGTGATTATGGAACAAACCACAAAGGTAATTTTACAATTCATCTTAAAAATCACTCTTCAAGTTATGAATTGAAATGTGGCCAATGTAATTATGGAACAAATCGCAAAAATGATTTAAAAATTCATCTTAAAAAACACTCCTCGAGTTACGAATTCATATGCGGCCAATGTAATTATGGAACAAATCGAAAAGGTGATTTAAAAATTCATCTTATAAAACACTCTTCAAGTTATGAATTCAAATGCGGCCAATGTAATTATGCAACAAATCGCAAAGGTGATTTAAAAATTCATCTTAAAAAACACTCCTCAAGTTATGAATTCAAATGCGGCCAATGTGATTATGGAACAAATCGAAAAAGTAACTTTAAAAATCATCTTAAAAAACACTCCTCAAGTCATGAATTCATTTGTGACCAATGTGATTATGGAACAAACCACAAAGGTAATTTTACAATTCATCTTAAAAATCACTCTTCAAGTTATGAATTCAAATGCGGTCAATGTAATTATGGAACAAATCGCAAAGGTGATTTAAAAACTCATCTTAAAAAACACTCCTCAAGTTAGTAATTCAAATGCGACCAATGTGATTATGGAACAAATCGCAAAGGTAATTTTAAAATTCATCTTAAAAAACACCAAGTAAAGAATTCAAATATGACCAGTGTAATTCAGCCATTCTTTTGTTACGGACGTGACAGTTACACAACTTCATATTAAAATATAAAAAATAGAACACACAGCAAGTGTTCCAAAGTATATAAATAAATTTATTAAATCTCTGGACAACTAGTTTCAGACAATTTCAATTTCATCTGCTGTTACGGATGTGGTGCGAGGGATTTTGTTAATACTCTGTTAATTTTTTTTTTTATTCTAATTGATTTGTAAAAATGTTTATTTTCAAAGTTTGAATACATGTTAATGTATGTATGTACAAAGTAAAATTAATACAAAAGTTGCTTAACTAAAATATATTCATTAATACATTTAAAAAAATGTGTTTTGTGTTACAGACGTGACAGGTAAGTGTTACTGACGTGACAAGTTGCCTTATCAAGGTAGTTTTAAAAAATCATTGTTCAATAACAATGATGTTGGAAAACTGGTAGGTCACTTGATCGCCTGTCATTTTAAGCTCAGCTCAGAAGGATTTCCAAAATGTCTTTAAAAGGAACACTTTTTTATTCTTCATCAGTTGGTTTGAAGAGTTTTCCTTGATCCAATCCACATGATTTTAAAAATCTTACCTCCACATCTTCATTTGGCTTTACTTTGGTACACTGCACCATAACGATACATTTTTCCTTTTGAACTCGGTAACTGTACAAGAACAATTTGATGTTGTGAAACATCAGAATTTTTCGACAGAGGTTCCATTCCATCTTCATTTGAAGAGTCATATGAATATACATCATAGTATCTCAATCGATTTGAGGTGGTTGGTTGCGGTGTTTCGGCTTTACTTTCTGAATTTTCTTCCTTTGTCATTTGCACTTTCAACATCAAGTCCACTGAAGTCGTGCTTACAAGAACCTACGAGATGTGACAAATAGTGGAGGCGCTGGGCATTTGTGATCATGTCTTTAGGCCCTAATTGCTCCCACTTGTAAGGAGGTTTGATTATCAAATGGTCTGTTAACCCGGTGTCTGTATTTATAATTGCGATTTCTTTTGGGATGAACTGGCGCTCTCTTCTTAATGCCTGCATACAGCAGGTGTACTCCGTTACTGAAGTTTCTTTTGTAGCCCATCTAGAATGTAATAGCGTTCCATTTTTTGGAACCAGGATAATACTCAGGTTTTACTATGTTAGAAAAGGATATCCATAATATATACTTGCGTAGATCTGTTTGTGAATAAAATACCTAATGTATAGCAGGTGAGGATCATTAGAGGGCTAGATTCCAACGAATGCACCAACACCTCGACGATGGCCATTACCAACACCGGACGAAATAACCGAAGAGAGAAGTGAATTAAATATGGAAGACGAATTTCAGTATGTTACGATGCAACGGATACAGACAGTTGGTGCAAAAAACCAAAATGAAGTGCGTATCACGAAACAATTTAATAATAATTAAGTGTAATTTAAATTGAAGTTCAAAGCCCATTCGACCGTTCACGAACATTAGCAAACATTAACTAAAATTATAGTGCAAGTGATAATAAGTAAAACCTATCGCCAAATAACAACTTTTTGTGGTAAAAAATTTTTTGGACAGTCCTATCAAAAGAATTTTTATTATTATCATATGTATGTGTTAGAAAATGTAATTAGCAAAGTAACTTATCATGTTTTTTTTAAACCATTGTATAACCCTTTAGTTATAGATAAGACTATTGGTATGAGTGTGACAGGAAGCTTTACTTGATTAAAAGTACCGGTCATACTTTATTAGTTTTAAGTTTAGAATTTACTAGATTTAAGATTTCACATTTTAAAATTTATTAGCTTTAAGATTTAACACTATATTTTATTTCATCCTTGAAGACAAGGATTTTCCCCAAGCCGGAAAGAAATGTCACCAAAGAGAATTTTCAATTTATCAATTCAATGTAATTTTAATTACTTTAAATATCCTTTTATATTTCTTATAAAAATTATTCACGATTAGCCATAATCATAAAGTACATTCATTTCCTTGTGGTGTCTTCATTTCAATTTGATCACGTACCCACATATATTGGAATTATACAAAGTACAATTAAAATCACAAGTGGAAAATTCTCATGAGACTTAAATCCACGTACGTCTCCAGATACCCTCATTTCAAAGAGCAACAGGAGGTTGATTACAAAATTGTATAAATACAAGTAATACCTGAATGAGGACAGAAGTTTTTTAGAAATTTCTTAACAGTTCAGTATAATTCATTTTCCAGTACTCTTTTTCTAGTTATAATTGTGCCAAGATGTTGCAGAAAGAACTCTATTATTATTATATATTATGTTATTGCTTATTTGTGTATATTTAATCTAGGTAAAACCATGTAGCAACTCCAGTAAGCTCTCTCGTCCCTTTCTTCCCTAAGATCTTGGTTGAAAGTCACATCCCTCTTGCTACACAAAACCATCTGAGCTCTACCAAATCGGTGGAATCTAGCCCTCTCATGATCCCCACCTCCTGTACACACATCCCTCTTGCTACACAAAACCATCTGAGCCCTACCAAATCGGTGAAATCTAGCCCTCTCATGATCCCCACCTGCTGTACACACGTCCCTCTTGCTACGCAAAACCATCTGAGCTCTATCAAATTAACCTCCGAGATGTGACAATATTGTTCTGGTCATATGCCTGAAAATGTATTGCACTGATTTCAGTCAGACAATCCCATCTTTTATTCAAGAATTGTTTGTTTGCTATACAAACATGAAGATGGTTTTTGTTACGGACGTGATAACAACTTGATTACTTGATCTAATTAGAAATGCGGTTTTTACTTAACAAATATATTCACAAATCTGCACTCAAATGAAGCAATTTCTAAACTTCTTCAACATAACCTCAATTTATTTAGAGGGAAAGTAAAAATAAGTAATCAGCTGTTCGAAATAAATCATATTTACTAACTCACCCAAAGCCGTCTATCTTACAAGCCGTGCTGTAAGAAATGTGGCAAAAGCGAAAGTAGTCCGACTACTCAACTGCGTTTTCTAATGGCATGCTCGTTTACGTGTGCAAAACAAAATAATTTAACTGTTTTTGTAGCAACCTTCCAGTAATTTTGGTTGTAGTTTCTCAGTAATCAAGTTACATAAAGTTTCATAATATTAAAACAAATTGCAAAAGATTGCGCGATATTGCACCATAAATAATTATTTTAATCCCCTGCGATGTAGATATCAAATGCTCTTACGTCAGAGAACCCTCCGCAAATCACAACCAGAGGACCCCTACACAGAAGCCGGACCCACCCACAGCGAATTATCTATAAAAAAGACCGCGATGCGCTACCGGGAGAAGAAAAAAGAAGAGAGTAGAACCCAGACCGCGCCTGCCGCTCTTATTCTCGTTGTGTGTGCCGCCGACCTGTCGATTGCCGCATCCGTTCATCCTAAACCGTCGTGTGTCTTTAGTCGCGTTACTTCGCCGCCGTTACCTGTAAATCAGCGCCATACAATCAAGCTGCTGGTTGAAATACCCTAAGGTTAACCGCGCGTAAGTTTTATTGCACCACATTACCTAAACATTACACCAGACACCCATAGAAACGACGCTGCAGAGCCCGGAAGTTATCCCATCGTTCCAGTACACACATCAGAAGGTGCCACGACGGGCTGTAAAGCCTGGAGTCATCTTCTACAAACATACACACAAACCAGGACGTTGTTACTGCGGGCTCTAAAGCCCTGAAGTCATCTTCCATTTACCCCAATGGCAAGAAGGGTATTCACTCTAATTCTACCACTCCCCGGAAGATCCCTTTATACAGCACTAGACGGGTTAGACCCAGATTCTTATAAAGGGCCCTTCATTATACATACATCACACCGAGCTGGTAGCGTAGTGGTGACACGATCTGCTTAGCATTTGGGAGGCAATGGGTTCAATTCCGTTACCGTCTACCTTGTATGAGGTTTTTCAGGGGTTTTCCTCATACACATGTAGCGGCATGGTCACTGCGTATATGCACACTATGTGCGGCTGCTTAGGCGAATGCTGGGGTAGTATTTCCCCTCAGAACCCTAACTCCGTTCCTTCCGATCCTATCCTGACCACACCCATCCTTAATCCCACCGTGCATATATACGTAATGTATGTATGCTGGGAATCCATGGGTGTGGCTGAAGGAGCTCGGAAAGCTCGAGCAGCCTGCCCCTCGGGAGGGATGAAATACTGGCCTTTCCTTTACTTTTACATACATTACACCTACCACCAGGAGAAATTAGCAATTCAAACAAGCGACGCCAAGACCTGGAGATAATCTCAAAACCGGACGCCGTATTTTTAGAGATCACCCGCATGCTCCTGCAGCTAAATAAAGACGAACCCGCGGTGCATTTACGTAATAAACTGCATCAAACGGGATCAAGCGTCTCGCGAACCGATTACAATTTGTTAGGTATCCTTCTAATAATATTTCTTAATAAAGGAAATCCGGTAAGATCAACATTCTTGTATCGCAATTAAATTTTAACGCAACGGAAAACCATCAACTATTTCGTTCCCGAAGGTCTGACCAATTTACCAGCATCATAATAAATTACGAACGTTATACGTGTAAATTCTTTCATTTTAATCAAGAGAATAATCGTATACATAAGAAACCTGCATTACGTCTAAAACAATTCACATAATTGTTTAATTACGATCACGCAGTACTAAAACATCGTGTAAACCTACCTCAGTGTAATTCGTTTCCAACAATTAATAATAGGTGCAATATTGTGCAAAGTGTGTATAATACACTCCTGTATAATAGCGACTTTTAATAATAACCAAAGTAAATAAGTTTGGGATCAACTCCGCCTTCCCTGTATTTAACAGTTAGAACAAATTTTGTTTATAGGCAATTTATACGTTTTCTTATAATAAAGATTTAACGTGTCTTATCGCCGGACATAAATAAATGTTAGGTATTAATCAATGTAAATACGTTATTAATTAAGTAATCCTGAGGCCATCCTGATCGGTCCCTTGTAAAGAATTCCAAGTACTGAATGCACCCGCTCTCAAAGTAAAGCAAGACTATATAGGGGAATAGCCATGCGCGCCAATGTTACTTTAAATTATTGATTTTTCTCTTTGGCCTGCTTACAAACGCGAGTACGATCGTTGTCCTCGGCTTATATAATACTGAGAGTATTACGCCACGATAACCGATAGCAAACATCGCTCCCGTTTACAGGGCCGGCCTAAGCGTTCGTAATAAATTACAAAAAAAATTGTTATTGTTAGGATTTTTGCCATAACACACTATCAATTGAAACGCAATAGTTTATATTTTCACAGAAATGTCTTAGGATTCAGTGATCCGACCAACCATGGCGGGCGGCCCAAGGGAAGAAGGATCATCCGGTTAACCTTTTTTTGTTAATTTGTTTTGCTTGTTTAGTTCACATAGTTTAGTTATGTTATTATTTAGTATTATATGAAATAGGAAATATACGTTTATACCATTTTATTCTAATTATTCAAGGTGAACAGTGTTAAGTCCAAACACCTCATAGATACGAACCACCTCTGTCTTGTTAAAACAGACTCAACTGAGCTAATCCGAGGCACATTAAAATAAACTATTAAACATAGTAAGCAAAGTGGCTTACAAGTTGCTTATATTGTCAAAATTGCATCAGAGAATCTAATGGTGATGAAAGTAATTGTTCGTACTTTGATATTTTGTAAAGAGGAGGTTTAACTTCATCGAGTGAATTAGTTATAACCATATTTTTCCATATGCAGGCTTTGTTTCAGTATATTTTGAACGATTCACATTTCAACTGTTTGTTCAAACGTGTAGGTAATCATAATCATAATGCAATTACTGATAAAAGACTAAGAAGGTCTGTTCTACATTTCCTAATACATTATTAAATAATTATACAAAAAATGCTGCCCCTGTCAAGCCAAAGTGCGTAAAATTCAAACTTACAAATAAATTATATTCAATATTTAATTGTGTAACAGTTATTTACGTAGTTAGTAATAGTTATTTATTACATTGTGATTGTGTCAAACTAGCTTTACATTATAATCTATTTTTGCATTCATTACTGAACTATTACGTATTTATATTGTCCAATTAAATAAACATTTTTTGTATAATTCCCAATTTATTTATTATCCCAAAATAATTTTCTGCGACGTATAGCGAATATCGAATGTGAAAAGCCCCCAATGTGCCCATATTAGAATAATGATCGCCGACACGGGCCTGGTTCGCGCGGTCAGATACCTTCATGGCCGGACTACTTCCGAACGGCGATGCTACGTTGCCAATTTTAACAACACGGCTTGTAAGATAGAGACGGCTTTGACTGACCGCATCAACTATAAACCACCTAAATTTAAGAAATAATTAAAATTTAAACGAGAAATTTATATTCTATATAAAGATGCAATATTTTTATATTAGTTTAAATACCTTTTATAATAAATTAAATATGTAGATAGAGATTTGCCTTTAAATGTAATATAACCTAATATTTTAAAACAAATAAATAAACTATATTCATTTTTTAACGTTTCGGTAATATAACGTATACCATTTTCAAAATTATTACAAATGACTTAAAGTTAAATTTGGCCTATCGTGCTAAAGCACTCAGGAACACTTAGGAGAATGTATAGAGGGATAATGAATTGCCAATAGATGCCTATGAACGGCTACCTTAAATTTTCTCATGTCATAAGTGAGAGGAAAACAGGAACTAGGGAGATCATACCAGAGTTTATAAGCCGTGTAGAAAAATGTGGATTGTGCCCGTTTAGTACGACAAGTGGAGATTTGTACCGCATACTGATGATGTGAATGAGCGAACCGAGTGTTTCTTGCAAACATAGCCCGAGATGGTATCAAAGAATATAATTCAGCAGCACAATAGCCGTTGTAATAACGATAATACAAAGAAAGAACTGAAACCACCCTTCTATGCTCAAGGGACTGTATGTGAGAAGTTAAGGACGGGTCATTTATAAGCCTAATCGCTTTCTTTTGAATACGATCAACGATATCGAGAGCGTATTGGGAGCACTAACCCAGAGGTGAGAATTAAATTCCAGATGAGCCCGAATTTGGGCCTTATACAGCAGAATGAGTTGTGGAGAGGTAAAGTACTGCTTAGATCTGTACAAAAAGCCTATTTTACGAGCTGTTTTGGTAGCTGACAGAAGATGGTCAACCCATGAGAGATTTGAAGATACAGGAAAACTAGAAACCCAGTTGATGAGCGTATCATTTAACCCAAACGAGGTGAGTTTGGCAAGTAAACACTTATGCCAAAACTTGGTCAAATGCCTTTGAGATATATAAAGCGACTACAACTGTTTCACCGGACTGCTCTACTGTATTATTCCAAACTTGGGTCACATATGAAAGAAGATCACCTGTTGTACGACTTTGCCTAAACCCATATTGGTGGTCACTGAGGAGTTTGTTAGTTTCAAGGTACGTGCGCAGTTGCTGATTGATGGCTTTTTCCATGTTTATAGACAAAATGGAAGTGATGGCAATTGGTCGGTAGTTTGAGGGATCGGTCTTATCGCCTTTTTGGGAATAGGTTGAACATTTGCTAACTTCCATGATGAAGGGAATTCCCCAGAAGACAGAGATCGTACAGAGCTTAGATAGGACTGGTAATAGTTCGGGGAACATTTCTTTAAGATAATAGCTGGGATACCGTTTGGGCCAGTCGCCTTATTGAGATCAAGCCTACTGATGATCGATTCCAAGAGCTTGTACCGAAAATGAATTGGTTTCATAGCCTATGAAGAAGAGTTGACTAGGAGCACATCTTTTCCAGAATCATTGAGACACGAGTTTGATGCAAACAAATCCACAAAAACATTGGCTTTGTCTACAGAATCAGCAACTACCGATCCGTCAATCGATGTCAGGGGAAAATGAAGATGTTCCAAAGTTTTTACTGATGGCTTTAGCTAAAGACCAAAATTTACGACTGCCTAAAGGAGATATAGCTAGTTCATTGCATTTTCGTTGTTCGAACAACTTTTTAGTTTTAATGATTTCACTTTTGCAGACATTTCTAGCACCAAAGTATTCTACATGACTGTCGACCGATTTATTATATTTCCATTTAATGTAATATTTATTTTACAAAAATATTGCATCAGCACAAGCCTTATTGAACCAGGGTTGGGAACGTGAATGACCTACATGGTACTGTTTTTGAGAATGCATAACTCCATTCCCATGAGGATGACTTCAGATACTGAAAGAGCAATGTCCGAAGGAGAGGACGACCTAAACCAATGTTCACGCCATGGAAAGGTTGCAAAGAAATCCGTAAATCACTCTATCGAGCTGACTTAAAACACCACAAGGTTCTGTCGGTTTTGCGAACAACAGTGGAATTAGGTACAGTAGAAATGATTTCTATTAGACAATGGTCGGAAAGACCTAAAGGCGAAAGAACGGAAGTTTTATAAACAAGAGGGTTTGATGTAAGAAAGAGATCTAGAAGATGTGGAGTATGGTTAGGTTTATCAGGGATTCTTGTGGGTTCAGAAATCATTTGTGTGAGATCACATGAAATAGCAAATGTTTCTGCACTATGACCAGCAGGATTTGTAGTAGATGAAAACTGAAGCCAATTAGAGTTATGAACATTGAAATCGCCTACAATTGAGGTATCGCAAAATAGAAACTGAGACAGGAGATAGTCAACTTTCATACTAAGGTAATTGAAGAAGTCTTGAAAGTTACTGTCATTAGGGACCTATAAATGCAACAGTAGAATTTCACAAAATTAGGACCAGAATTTTAAACCAAATAACGTCAAAATTTTTATTTTTAAGGAAGAAACCCTCTTGCAAGCAATTCTGTCCTTGATGTAGGCACATACGTCTCCTTTATATCGAAAGTTAGAGTGAAGGTGGTATTGAGGAATATAAGGAAAGAAACAAACAAACTAAGATGTAAGTGACATATCTAATAATAACAAATGTCATTGCTGCAATATTTTTAGTACCATCATATCTTGATGGGTATTTAATGACGGCTTCAAACTAAAAATATGCAAGGCTTCCTTTATATTCAATTCTGTTTTATCATCGGCTCTGTCCAAAGTTGAAAAATCGCCACGGGAAATTTAATGCCCACTATCAATTTTATGGTTGAAAATAGCAGAATTAGGTATTACTAAAGCAGGTTTTCAGAGTCTAGGTGTAATACCCAATTATTCGGAACGTCTAACAGCAAAACGTCGTCGGCTTCTACCGAGGTAAGTGGAATTACAGCCACTACATTGAAACATATATGATGTTAGATGCAACGTCCTTTGGAAACATATCCTTCACTCTAAAACAAGAACAATCCTTCCTTTAATGGTATAGTAAAAGCAATACGTAAGTCTATTGTTAGATAGGACTTTTTAATAAACTGCCGAATGATACGACGAATACGAATACTATGTGAACCAGTAAAATATAGTTTAACATAAATTGGATATTTAGTTTTATCAGGATCAGTGGATGGTAAACACTTCTTGTTAAGAAAACGACAAATATGACTTTCTATAAAGTTTAGTGAAAAACCGTTTTGTATAAAAATTTGTTTCAATTTATCAAATTCTACATTCAATAAATGAAAGGTTGAACAGAGCATATAAGCTCTGTGTAACAATATGTTCATTAAACCTATCTCATATTGATTTGGAACAAAACATTCATTCCCAAAAAAGGTAGCTTTTATCAACTTCAACCTCAAATGCTAAGGTACATACGAATAATTGGCCCTTTCGTCGAATCCTTTCATCTATAGGTACCCCTAATTATAATTTAGCTACATTTTTAATTCCTCATCTATCTTCTTTACCTGAAAATGAATTTGTCATAAAAGATGGTTATTCTTTTGCCAAAGAAATCAAGTCTCTTAAAACTTATAAAAAAGTGACAATGGCAAGCTTTGACATACAAAGTTTATTTACTAATATCCCGTTAGATCAAACTATTGAAATTATAGTCAATTCTCTTTTTACAAATGAAAACTCTAAAATTATAAATCTAACTAAATCTAAATGTAGAGATCTACTTAACTTGGAAACTAAGGAAGTGTTTTTTCGTTTTTGACAAATTTTTATATAAACAATTACATGGTGTTGCAATGAGTAGTCCATTAGGACCATCTTTTACTAATATTTTTAATTTTCCTTTAATGGTAGTAAAAGCAATACGTAAGTCTATTGTTAGATAGGACTTTTCAATAAACTGCCAAATGATACGACGAATACGAATACTATGTGAACCAGTACAATGTAGTTTAACATAAATTAAATACGTTAAAATGAATATAGTTTATTTATGTGTTTTAAAATCTTTATGTTATAATAAATCAAATAACTTTAATTTTTCCCCGAGGCGTATGTTTGAAAAGAATGGCTGAATTATGGAACATATCACAAAGATCTTTTAAACAACACTTCAAGGTATCACTTTAAATGCAACAAATGTGATTATGACATATCACAAAGGTAATTTTAAAATTCATCTGAAAAGTACTCTTCAAGTTATAAATTCAAATGTGGCCAATGTAAGTATGGAACATATGAGAAATATCTTTTAAAAATTCATCTTAACCCTTTCAGACTAATAGTATACTATAGCGTACATACTTTTCAATATATTATTATTCTACGTATTCTTTTTAAATTATGGGTTTTGAGACCTATGGCATTTACAGTGTACATGTATTTTGAACAACCGAGATCTATAGCTACATCTAGTGGGAGTTTACTGAACTTAACTGTCACATGTCCATCATGGCTGATGAGGATACCAATTACGAGACGAGCGGATACACAACTGGTGCGTTATTGTATTTGGCTAAGCGCACAGAACCTACCATAAATACTAGCTTGTAATTGGTTTTACCTTCGTGCATCATGAATGTTCGGCATCGGTTCGTTGTTGCACGCGATATAACCGTCAAAATAAAATTCTATAATTACGCCTTCCAGCAAACATTTATGTAAAAGGCCAATGCTGGCAACATATAGTCCTGCCGGTATTACATTACTGGTAAAGCGGTGGCATAGTGTACTGCGCCATTGCATTCAGGTCACTACGGCCATTAAATGGCCAAATAACGGCTTGCAAGTATATTACTACCATGCCAGTATTTAACCTGTACCAAACCAATAAACTGACATACCTATAACGATTTTATGGTGGGCAGGTGAAGGCAAATTATACCTTACAAGTACATCACCTGTACTTTTCAACACTTTACCAGTACGTTTTTCTGCAATTTACCAGAACAGTTAACATACAGAAATAAAAATAGATTTAAAATTTTATTTAAAAGTATACTACACACTATAATTATGAATATAGAACAATACCACAAAAAGATTTTATAGGTAAGTAACAAAATTCAATTTAAATAGATCTTAAACTGTATAGTGATTCTACTTTAGCAATTATTTAATTATTTGTCATTTATGAACTGATCACTTTAAATTACAAACACAAATTCAAATTCAAAACGAATTACAAAACTATTTTTAAAGTAATATGTAGGTAAATAAAAATACTTTAGGAACCATTACCAGATGCCTTCTTCCTAGCTGATCTTCCAACATTCCTATCCATTGCATTTCGCAGCTAGGGTTTTATATGTGATTCCACATCTTTTAGTAGAGCCCGTACATTTAGGATTTTTCTTACAACCACTAAAATTTTAATAAACAACATACTTATTTATTTCAACAGGTTTTCTAAAATATTAATATCAATGTAGCAACATTTATAAGTTTCGAGAAATCTTCTTTGCCATTTCTTCCAAACCAATATTATATTTTAGGCTTAAGTCATGTGACATTAGTGCTCCTAAAATGGTTCTTGTTGTGTCAGAAGCATTATTCCTACAAATACCTTTAGCGAAGAACACTCTTAGAAAATGAAATTTTTGAAATGATTAAAATATGGATTAACGTAAATCTACCACTACAGCCATATAATGCTCATCTTCCAATTTGGTATTAAATTCCTCGAACTCGGCTACACTGTTAATTGGCAAATTTGATTCCATCCCAGTTGTATGTGACGCCACATCTGTATCTGAGATCTTCCCTAAAGCAATTTGTTGCTTCAATAAATTCACATCATTTCTTAAAATTCAATTTCCTTTAAGATACTTTTGAAAAGCCTAGAACAGTTTAATTAAAATAATGAGCTGCTTGTTTCTTATTTATAATACTTTCCATTTTTCCACTACAACTACATTCAAAGGGAAGTAATGTATTATTCTGCTGCGGTCTTATAGTTGTGTTAAAAGAAGTTGGAGTGCACACATCATTCGAACAAAATTCAGATGTAGGTGAACAATTGGCCCATTGTGATGTTTCTACATCATTTAATGTATTCTTAGTTTTTCGAACAGTTGTTTTAGTAGTGGGGTTTTTAACTTTAGGTAGAGAATCATCATCACTACTGTCAGCATCAATATAGTTTTCCTTGTATAATTTATTATGTAGTTTAGTCCTTCTTGAATTTTCATCACTGCTACTGCTAACATTAGACAATTCTTCCAACTTTTTCATTTTTAAAAAGCGTTATTGTGGTGCCCTAAAAGGAATCTGAATTAGTACCTATATTAACTAAAACAATCTACAATTTTAATTCTAATGCTTCACATTCACAAAACTATAAATTTTAAAAGCAAAAACTTACTAGACTTGTATTTGATATTCACAGGACACAAGGATGAACGATTAATATCTGGTCCCTCAAGTGTCATGACGAATCTAATCCTTTGTGATTCATTATGAAAATATGTAGGCCAAATGCATTAGTATTTACCATTTTCAATTTTTATCCATGTATTAGCAACGATAGCCATGGCAATATTTTGTTCAGTTCTTTCTTCTGGAAATTCTACTATCACATAGGGTTTCCTATAAATATAGGGAATTAACAAAATTGATTATTTTTTTTAGCGAATGCAAGTGTTTTTTTAACAAACATATCTCAGTTCTAAAAAATTAAAAAGGAAAACGCTTACCTTATTGAAATGGATTTAATTAATAACGTGTATAAATCTATAAGAAATGTAACAATGGAGAAAAGTAAAAATTGTCTTGATAAGGTAACAAAATTCCTTTTCTTTGAATATCCTCAATTTTGTATACTTCAACTTTTCCTGTAGCCGTTACATGATAAACTGATAGTAGCGACGAATCTGTTGGATAGTCATTAAATGATTCTATAATTTGAAGCTTATCACCAATAATCATTAGTTGATTTAAAGGTATTTTTACTACCCACAATACTTTTATAATATCACCTGATGTGAACTGAACACAATTATCACCATCTTTGTTTGACAAATAAATTGTGTTGTATTGTACCTGCTATAAAAAGTTCCCCTGGAATCCTTTTCTTAAAAGTGACGTCAACGTTCATAGCACTGCTGCCAATAACATTAATAATTGGATCAACTTCATTAAGAACCTTTGTATATTCAATTACCTCCCGTTCCTTTATACGTCTAATCACTTATTGTAAAGGTAAATTCGATTTCCTTAGTATCTTTTTAACATCTGAAGATAATTTTCAAATGGAAAGCAACTCACATCATCAGGTAAATGTATCAAAGCATGCACATTATAAACTGCAAATTCTTTACCATATAAACTAATTGAATGCCTAACAAAAGCATGTAATAATTCAGAGGCATATTCATTGTAAATTTCGTTCAGATCATTACTTAATAATGTTGTGATAGAGTAATTCAGAAGTAAGAAGTTACAATAAACTTTTTGCGGTAAAATATGTTTTAGCAGAAGAGGTCCAACATATAACAGGAATTGACGCAACTCTGTTGCCTTCCATCTTTCTAACTCTGCAAGAGATCTTGGCTTTCTATTAAATTCCATAGGCCAATAAGTTCTTAGTTCGTGAAGTTTTTGTTTAATACATTCAAATTTGTCCTGCTAATTTTAAAAGGTTGGCCACCATCTCTCCAAACAAACAACAATTTTCTGTTCACTATCTACTCTTTGCAAAAATCCTTCATCTGTCCTTTTTCTGGCTTTCAAATTAGGAAACGTCATTCTCCTATTTATAAATACACCTTCGACACTGCACTTGTCACATCCAAAATATCCATTATGACTTTTACATTTTTATAAAAGACCTTGCTGGGGCATCACAACAAAAGATTGTATAATAATACTACATTTTTCAAGTTGTCAATAACCAATTCATTTGTTAATAAGAATATCATTTCTCCAACAAATTTTTCCAAGTATTCCTCTAATGGAGGTTTACCTGTTCCACAATAAATACCAACTATAAATGGATGCGTTCATATTTAAGTTCATAAACACAACACAAGATAGGCCAAAAGGATATATTACTGCTCTTATATAATGGCAATCCATCAATGTTAAAATCTAGACTAAATTGATTTATTTTATTTTTTTCCCACAACCGCAATAATTTTGTATGTATTCCAAAGTAAAAAAATTGACCTTCTCCCATATTTTCTATTGCTATCTCTTTTGGTGTATTCATGATTGTGCGAGCATCTTTTGGTAAATTTTGTATGTTTGGATTTGTCGAAAACCAGTTTAACAATTCAGTCAATGCCACATGGATGATATTATTATTTTTGCCCAATTAGATAAAAAACGTTTGCTATCACTTCTAGTTTCAGATTGTTCTACAGTTCCATGATTACAACTTTCTGAGATATGATCTAATTCCGATGGTAGTACAACTTTCTCAGGTGTAATAATTACCAAACCAGTTCTTGATGATGATTTAATTCCTTCGTAACCACTACTTCCCTGTATACATTCTAATTCTGATGTTGCAATTGTTGTAATATATCTGCCTACTTATTATAGTTTGAATATTGCGCTATGGCGCCACATATTTCCTGTGGCAAATGCGCTCTAGCGCCACTGGATGTTACTTCCTGAATAAACTCAGTCTATGCAGATTACTCGTTGTTGTATGCTGTGTTCCCTGCCACAGATTCTTTTTACAGGTTATGGGCCCAGAACTAGCACATGGTTAGTACTATTGATATTCAGTTGGTGTTTTACTGTTTTAAAATATTACAAAGCATAAGAATGACTGCAAATTATATAGCTAACGTCCCGAGGTTAAAAGGTCTTGAAAATTATGACTGGGCGTTTGCGGTACAACACTTTTAGTGATCGATGGTTTGGTGAAATGTATTAGTGTAAATACAACCGATACAGACTTTAATGCAAGTGATGATGCAAAAGCGAGAGCCAAACTAATTTTAACAATTGATTTTTCTTTGTATGTACATATCAAAGACTTGAAAACATCGAAAGAATTGTGGGAAAAGTTAAAATCGTTATTCGACGATTCAGGGTTTTCCAGAAAAATTAGTTTACTTCGATCATTAATATCGACCCGATTAGAAAATTGCATTTCGATTGCTCAATACGTAAATAGAATCGTGGAAACGGCGCAAAAACTAAGAGGAACAGGGTTTACAATTGATGAAGTATGAGTGGGATCGCTGCTGTTAGCTGGATTACCAGAGAAATTTTCGCCGATGATAATGGCTATAGAACATTCAGGTATCAACATAACGGCGGATTCAATTAAAACCAAGTTGATGGATATGGATCCGGATGTTGGTAAAACAGAGCACGCGTTTGCCGGTAAAACCAGATCGAATTCAAATGAACGTAATTCTAAGGTCTAAGGTTGGCAACATTAAAAAATCTGTCAAATGTTACAATTGTAAACAAATAGGATATTTCAAAAATAAATTCCCACGTTTAGTAGGTTCGTCTGTAAATAAATAAAAGGTGAAAACGCTTTTAGTGCAGTATTTCTAAGCGGACAGTTTAATAAAGAGGATTGGTATATCGATTCTGGAGCGAATGTACATTTAACCACTAATCGTAATTGCATGGAAAACGTTTCAGAGCTTACATGTGAATGAGATAATGGTGGCAAATAACACAAAATCGCAGTTTCTTGTAAAGGGGATACTAATATTACAACTGTTGTTGGAAATAAGAAATTTAACATAACAATGACAATCCACGATATCCTGTGTGTTTCCGAATTGACGACAAATTTATTATCGGTAAGTCGCTTAATAGAAAAGGAAATAACGTACAGTTTGAAAGTAATTGTTGTAAGATTTACAATAAATCAAACGAGTTAATTGCGATAGCGGATTTAGTAGATAATGTTTATAAATTAAATATCAGTAAATCAGAGCGATGTTTACTAACTTCATCTTCTGAAGTTACAATCGAAACTTGGCATCGTAGATTTGGTCATATAAATTATGGGGATTTAATGATAATGAAACGAGGCGTAGTAGAAGGGTTAACTTGCAAGATGTTGAATTAAAGAAACGGGATTGTGTCACATGCTGCGAAGGTAAACAGGTACGTTTACCGTTTTCACACAAGGCTTCAAGAGCCACAAGGTTATTAGAGGTTATTCACACCGATGTATGTGGTCCAATGGAAACTCAATCTATCGGTCAGTCCAGATATTTCTTATTATTTCAAGACGATTTTAGTCGAATGATGTTCGTGTATTTCTTGAAATCAAAGGATGAAGTGTTTGGTTATTTTAAAGAATTTAAAAATATGGTAGAAAATCAGAAAAGCCGTAAAATTCAAATCCTTCGGAGTTATAATGGAGGTGAGTTTACGAGTAAAGATTTTCAGTTTCATTTTGGAGAAAATGGCATAATCCACCGGAGAACAAATCCGTATACCCTGAACAGAATGGTTTAGTGGAGAGATCAAATCGTAGCATAATAGAAAAAGCGAGGTGCTTATTATTCGATGCGAATCTCGAGAAACAATTCTGGGCAGAGGCAGTTAATACTGCGGTATACTTGAAAATCAGTCAATAGCATCGGAGTTAGTGAGGTTAGTCGATAAAACTCCCTTTGAAGTTTGGACCGGTAGTAAGCCTAATGTAAAAATTAAAAATTGTTGGTAGTACAGTTATGGTACATATTCCCAAGGAAAAGAGATTAAAATGGGATAAGAAATCGGAAAGAATGATTTTTTTAGGTTATAGCGAAAATATTAAAGGTTATAGGATCTACAATCCAAATGCCAACTCTGTAATAACGAGCAGAGATGTTATTGTAATGGAAGATGTAGAAAATAAAAATTTTATGTATTCTGAAGCCAACGCTGATGGACAAGTAGCGGATTCTGTGGGGAATCAAACGGAAAGTATAGATCAAGGACTAAATAGTGAATCTGAAAGTACCCCAAGTGAAGTAGATGATCATGACAATGAGGATAGTGATTATACTCCTGAACATGTAGAAGAATCTGTCGGACCGGTACGAAGAAGTGAAATAATTCCTAAGCGAAAAACCTTTCAAGATTTTGTAACGTACATGTGTTATGATAGTGCTTTAGATAATGGCCCATTAACAGTTGTGGAAGCAATGACCAGACCTGATAATGAAAAAAGGCAAAAGGCGATGACTGAAGAACTTTGTGCTTTGGAAGAAAATCAAGCATGGGAGTTTTTCGATCCGCCAGAAGGTGCAAATATAGTTCAGTAAAAGTGGGTTTTTAAACGGAAATATGATAGTCATAATAATTTAAAATATAGAGCGAGATTGGTAGCAAAAGGTTTTACACAAAGGCCAGGTGTCGACTTTGGCGAAACTTTTCTCCTGTAGTAAGGCATTCTACTTTAAGACTGTTAATTTCTTTATCTGTACAGTTAGAATTAGAAATAACTCATTTAGATGTAACCACTGCTTTTTAAACGGTTATTTAACCGAGGATGTTTATATGATGCGATCCAAAGGGTATAAGGATACGATAAACAAAAATAAGGTGTTAAAGTTAAGGAACGCTGTTTATGGTCTGTTTATGGAATAAAAGAGTTAACGATGTGTTAATTGATTTATGTTATAAGAAATCAAAATTTGAACCTTGTTTATATTTAAAAGGAATAACGATTTGTTAACTGTGGTTACTGTGTATGTAGATGATTTTTCATTTTTCCAATGATAAAATTGAAACTGATGATTTAAAGAGGAATTTAGGAATGAATTTTAAAATCAAAGATCTAGGAGAAGCTAAACAATATTTAGGTGTTAGAATTTGTATTGATAGGAACAAAAATATTATAACTCTAGATCAGCAAGATTATATAAATCAATTATTAAACAAGTTTAATATGAAAAACTGTAAAAAGTAGGTACTCCTATTGAAACTAATGTAAACTTTGCAGAAAGTAATGAGAATTGTAATAAGCTGCCCTATCAGCAGTTAATAGGAAGCCTCATGTATTTATCTGTTTTAACCAGGCCACATATCTCATTAAGTGTAAGTTTTTGAGTCAATTTAATAACAATTACAATGATAGTCATTGGAAATATGCGAAACGAATTTTAAGATATTTACAAGGGACAAAAATTATTGTTTGAAATTTAAAAGGTGTAACAAAATTAGAGGGTTTTGTAGATGCCGATTGGGCAAATAATTCTGACAGGAAATCTTATACAGGTTATTGTTTCAAATTCAGTAATTCTGTGATAGCCTGGGAATGTAAAAGCAGCAAACTGTAGCTTTATCAAGTACAGAAGCTGAATATATAGCTATTTCGGAAGCATCCAAGGAGGCTATTTATCTTCGAAATCTGTACAGGGTGTCCCAACGATAGAGTAAAGTAAGTTTATGCTTAACTAGAATTGTTTGTGTAAATATTGTATGGACCATGGGGTAGAGGTAAGAAGTGTGCATTTTTTCAAATATTGGAAGTTATACAGGGTGTGCCAGAAAAGCAGGACGTGAAAAAGTATGATTTTTTAAATAGAACACCCCGTATTTGGTTTTAGTTTTAATTCTACGTGTCCATACAAACATATTTTGTCATACATGTCGATACAACTATTAGGTAGGGGTATTATATTAATTTTCAATCAATTATTTTTAATATGACATTTGGCAAAGTGTACTCAAATGGGTACAATGGGCTGAAATGGGTTAATGTCGATAAATTATGTTCTATGCAATTTTTCATACAAGGCGAAATTTGGCGACAAAAAGGTGGAATTGAAGTGTTTGTTAAAATTTTTGAAAATCTGAATAACGATTAATTTTATAATAAATTGTGAAGACATATTTTTAAAGTTAATTTAATTTCACATGACTTTTATATATAAAGTATTTTAATACGAAGCCAAAAAGCATTAAAAATTATAACACCCGTATTTGATTTTAGTTTTAATTCTACGTGTCCATACAAACATATTTTGTCATACAAAAGATTGGCTGAAAGTTTTTAGTTCTTGAGATATTCGCGTTTAAAGATTATTATGGTCATTTTCGTGGGGTTGATGAATGGGCAATTGTTCCGTTATTTCACAATAAAAAATTGATATTTCGTGTGAAAAATGAGTGATATTATACTAACGTTTAGACCGAGTAGTAATTTCTAATTTTCTCAACAGGGTGTTTGTTATAACCATTCAAATTTGAAAATTCTCAAATTAAAAAATCAGTTTTTTAATTGCACACCCTATATATTTTTATATCATTTTATTCGGGATTAAAAATCTATCATTTTGTCAAATATATCCTATATCTATCTTTGATAGTTTTCGAGGAATTTCGATTTTTCTCACTACTTACGACTTTTCATAGATTCTACATCTAGTGTAGATGATACACAATCTACATTAACGATTATATTGACAGCTTCTAAAGCAGGGCTCTGCCCATTGCCATATTTATTCATGAGGGTCAGACGGAGGAAAGTTATTTACGAATCTTTACTTTGCTAAAGAAGTATAACAAAAGTGCGTTTGGTGGTCTAAAGGTAAGCAAATTTATTATTTATTATGTTTTGTATGTTCACATCTTAATGTAAAATATAAAGAAACATAATTTTGTAACATGTGTACAGTATTTATATACAAAGTATTCATTATTTTTGTAGAACCCAATGGCATTTATGACAGACAACTCTTCAGCAGAGAAAATGCATTGAGAACAGTGTGGCCAGGATCAAGACAGTTAATGTGTCATTTCCATGTAGCTCAAGCAGAATGGAGGTGGTTGATGTCATCAAAAACCAGATCCCTATAAATGAAAGACTTTCAACAGGTAATCGAATATGCTATACAGAATTATTAAGTAAGGTAGATTCAGGTAAGTGGGACCCCAATTTACAACTTTTGAATTTTAAATTCAAATATCTTATAGTAGGTTTAGAATATGAATTTGGGAAATGGGTAATAAAGACTTACACTATTTAGGATCAAAATGTATGAGCATAGAAACCATCAGCTTTTGTTTGTATTTGTAATATATATTTTTTAAAAAATTGTACTGTCGCCCACTTACCCCAAATTTTGGGGTAAGTATGTCACGCCTTCCTATTCAGTGTATCGTTAACGCAAGGATAGTGAAAGGGAAACTGGGCCACAGCTTGATACTTGCTGTTTAAAATGCTTTTTTCAGATCTCAAAATGTTTAAGATATGAGGTCAAATTGAGACACACGCATTAGTATTCCAAAAACGTATTTATTAAAAAACACTATGCTATAAAAATAGTTTCATGTGTAAGTATTACGAACGGAACTGTACAGAAAACGAACGATATCAAACTCTTAGTAAATACAAAAAAAACATTTTTAGGATTAAGATTGACATTAATTACTTATTTATCAATCAAGATTAGTAAGGCACAGCTTTACGAAGTCGAAATAAAGCAGGAACTTTGTAAACTCCCTGTTGTCAATGGGAGTGGGTGGAGGAATGACCTTTAGGATTTCCTTAAGTTCATATTTTGAAATGTCATCCTTTTGGGACACTTCCAACCATCTAACTTTCCACTTCTCTCCATGTGTTTGACAATAATTTCCTCCGAGTTTTCGGCATTTATCTCAATAACCTGTCCAGGATAATATTCTGCTTCATATGATACTAGTACATAGTCATCAAGAAGTACTTCGACGGTCGGTTCGTCAATGTCTTCTGCTGAATCTGACCCATCTTCTGCTTCGTGGTTGGATGTATCACTCTCACTTTCAGATGATGACAAAAGTCAGTTTTGTTTTTCTTTATAGGGCGCTTCTTCTGTAACTTTTCTTGTTTTCTCTTTAGAGCAGCTTGTTTTTTCTTCGTTAGCTTTCAAGACTTTTTCTTTTCTTCCTCATCAATTTTTCGCTTTTCAAAAATTATTTCGTTGTAATTATCTCAGAATTGGGACAAATTCCTTTTCCCGAAGTTGCTGGCTTAGGAGATGATAACTTAGTTGAAGTTCCTTTAATAAAAGAAAGAAGAATACTTTCAAATGAATTTATGTCTGTGTTGTTAAGGTTTAAATCTTTGGGGCTGTTATTTTTGTTGTAGCGTTAATCTCTTCAGCAACAGGATCCAAATTTTTCGAAATAGGGTTGAAAGTGAGAGGTTTAAGGTTAGGTTTTTCGATACCATTCTCTACTTGTTCAGAATTTGGGTTTAACTTTTCGAGTTCTGGGTTTGCCTCAACAGAATTTGTTGGCAGTTCTACAGGAATCTGTGGTTCTTCGTCATGATCAGAAGTCTTTTCTGTTATATCGCGGTTAATCTGATCGTCTGCGCTAGAATTTGCATGTTCGGAAGTGGTAGAACTTATAGTAGAACCATTGGCAAAGCTAGTTGGTTGATTCTCATCGTTTGATTTACCTTTTAGATGATTCTTCACGTTTTTGTTTGTAGTATGCCTTTAAATCTTGGGGCTTGAATATGTCAGGATTTATAACTTCTTTCGAAACTGGGTATATCCCTGTTGCCCTAAAACCATTCTTAATAACATCGCCTAACAACTTATCATATACTTTGTTTAAGATAGTGACGAATGTAGCTTTAGGAGTCGTTGCCTTGGATTTTTCTTTGCCATGAAACAAGTTCTTTTTCCCAGTAGTTCTTCAATGACTTGAATACAGCAACAACGCATGTGTTGTGTGGGGCGGAAGTTTAAGAATTGTAACTTGGTTGGCTATAGCATGTTCTATTAGTTCGATAGAGACGTGAGTAGAATGACCAGCGTACAATAACAATAGTAGCCTTTCTTGGGGTGCATTGGGTAAAAAAGTCTTTAAACCATTTAGAAAATATATTGGTTTCCATCCATCCCCTCTGGCTAGCAGCATAAAACGTCTTATTAGTTTCGTTGATATTTAGCCAATGTTCCAAAACATTTTTCCCTTTAAAAATAACAAGAGGTGGAATTTTTCAGCAGAAGCAGAGCAGCATATCAATACAGACGTGTTTTCACGCCAAGGGAGCTTATCATTCTTGTACTTCTGGTTCCTTTAGTTCCACGACTTTAGCCTTACTTGGATCTTGGGAAAAGCTTGACTCATCCAAATTAAAAATTAGGTGCGGCTTGTCCTCCAACTTCAACTTTTGGACTGTCTGTAGTAACTGATCAAAATGAGTAGATAACAAAGGGTTAATTTGATCTATTCTGGCATATTCAGCCCCTGAGGTTTGTTTAGTGACAAATTATGTCTTCTCGCAAAAGCAAAATACCATTCTTCGCCAGGTCGGTCATCTTTGAACCTTGTTTTATTTTATTCTCTTTAACAAAGGTCTGTACAACTTCGAAAACCGCCACCCTGTTAACCCAAAACCCCATTTTCAAGAATTTTAAGTCCATTAGCCAAGCGCTGCTCATCTTCAAAACTGATATCAGTCTGCCGCCCACCGCATTTGATAGTTTTCCTTTGCCTCTAGTTCCTTTCAGGCGATGCCGTAGAGTGGTTCTAGGAATATTGTAATATTTGGCGGCTCCTTTTATTGTTTTCTTCCCATTATTTATATCTGATACAGCCTTATTTAGTGCTTCAGAAGTATAGCGAGATCCATCAGCACCCCTTTCAGTTTTCCGAATATATATGCGTCCCATGTTCTGAAAATAAAATATATGGAATTAATGACACTCAAAAATGTTGGTTGAGGTAAGTTCGCCACCATGGCCCACTTACCCAGAGATATGGCCCACTTTCCCCAAATTTATGTATTTTTGGTGAAAGTGGGCCACCTCATCTATAACCTACAAATATTAAGTTCTGGTTTATTCAGTCATATTCTATCAAAATATGAAGTGTAAACTTACTTTGATCAACTACTTTCAAAAACACAATCGGGTTTTACTTTTGTCCTTAATTTTGTCACAATTGTTTCCGAAAGTTGTAAAGTACAAGAACAGCTGTTTAATTTTGACAATTGTCAGTTCTAGAAATATTGCAGGTATGCCAACTGCAATGTTTGTTTAGCATAATATACACGAAAAACTGTTACCAATCTATAAAAATATTCATCTGGATTATTTCTGTTACAGAAAAAAAAAAACCATGGGCCACTAACCCCAGTGGCCCACTTACCTGGCTCTACCTTATATATAAATATATATTTATCGATTGATAAATTACAAGATTAATTTTGTTATAAAATGTATTCCTCATCTGTGTGGAGAATAGCCTGTCTGTATCTAATACGTGGTGTAAGCATAGAAGTGTGCATATGTTATTATATAGGTAGTACTTAATTATTTTTTGATTGTTTTACTTATAGTTAGATATATGTTGAACCAAAGTATTCCTAACTACACATTTTGCAATAATCTCTATCCAAAAGCACTGATTCTAATAATTACATTAAACACAAAAAAAGAAAAACCTTTTCATTAAGCATAAAAGACAATTTCGGTTCATTTATTCTTAGTAATTAACTACTGACAATTTGTGGTTGTATGAAGTGCCAGTAGGTAGTGCTTACTGGAATTGGTACTAATAATGACTCAAACTTATTTAAGTTTTTTTAGCAGTTAATTGCTCTTATAACTTACAATATTGTTTTAGCTGATGTACTCAGACACAGAAGGTAATTTTGAGGAAGCTGTTAGTACTTTTGAAACTCAAGTTGTAAGGAAAATCACAAAAAAAGAATTATCAATTTTTTGAACATCAAGGATGAATGGGTACTTCATCTTAGACAAACAATTTTGACTAGAGGACATAACACAAATAATTACCTACTCTGAAGCAACAATGCGCATTATAAAAGACATTGTTTTGCAAAGAACTAAAGCTTTCAATGCGGTTGCATTAGTGGACTACTGCTGTTCAGTCTGGGAACAGTATTGTAAAGTACGATTGCTCAATTTTGCACATGGGAGAAAAGACAATTCATATTATACATTGAATCTTTTAGAAAATTTAACAAGGAGTGCTGATATAAGTTTAATTGCAAAAATAAATGAATGGACTTTTTCTGTTCCCAGCCTAACCAATGATAATGTAAACTACGAAGTGGACACGAATATAGGATATTGCTCATGTCCATATGGAATGCAAGGAGCATTTTGCAAGCATCAATTTTTAATCAATAAAAATTTTAAACAAATTTTACCAAATGCACCCCCCTTATCACCACTTGAAAAACATGCTTTAGCAATATTAGCATGTGGAATTAAATTCTCTCCAAAATTAGCTTTTTTCGCTGGCCTAAAAGATGATAGCAGTACTGAATTAATAAAAAGCAGTACAGTTTCCAATAAGTGTGAATTTATAAATACTTCAAAATCTCCAACAGCCACTAACAGACCTTTAAATGAAGATAGTATTACTACTAGTTCAAGCAATGAAAATGAAAAAGCAGCATGCATAAATTTATTAAAAGAAAATTTGGCTAAAATTAATCATATGCTACCAAACACAACATTTTCAGTAAAACATTTGAAATATTTAAATACTCAATTGAATAAAATATCTAATGAACAGGCAATGTCGACGCTGATAAATATTAACACAGTTTTTCGAAAGAAAAAGGGAAGACTCTTTAAAGTCCAGCCCACCTCAATTGCTCGCAGACGTGAAGGAGTAACAAGGGGTTGTAAAAGAATTAATAGTGGAAGACCGGCACAAAATAATATTAAAAAAAGCCATAATTTAGCAGAAAATATTGCTTCAAATACAAGCAATGAAATACTTCATTGAAGTTGGCCATGATATGCTAGTGCTACATTCTTGAAATTATTAAATAGTATATGTTGCTCCCAGTCCCGCATAATATATATTTTCAATAATTTTGTATAGTATTATTTCTTCGAATGTGTTTCGTTACATCTATTTAAAGTAACTTTATCTAGATTTGTCATGGAACTTCATCATTAAATATATTCCAAGTACTTAAATCTACATTTAAATTTTAGAAAATGATCTTAAATCTCTAAAGAATAAAATTTATTTTTTGTTATCAAGATGTTATAAAATTTATTTTTGTACTAGTACATAAGTAGAATAAGTATCCGTTTCTGATATCTGTGTCTTTACTTAACATAATTTTTACATACAACCAAATATAAGTTAGGTATACCTACCATGCTGTGTTAATTTGTCTATCTGTAAAAAATTAGTTAGCTGTAACAAATAAAATAGGTATTTTTTCTAGGTAATAATAAACTGTAGGTAGTAGTACAAAATCTACCCTAAATAATTATAAGTTTTTGTTATGAACACATAAGTTCAAAAGTGAATATGTAATTAAAAATTACTTTAAATATTCAGTTTTCCAATAGCAACTAAATACTCAAAAAGTTTAATAATTAACAGTAAACACAATGACAAAAATTTGAATTATATGATATAAAATTCCATGCTATTAAGAATATCTGGGATAGAACACCACAAGACCTTTCAACCTAAAAAATGGAAATTAAAAGAAATGTAATATTTTTTGGGATAATCACGCAACCTCTTTTATAACAAGTTCATTACGAAAATAACATTGTAAAAACAAAAACAGACATTTAAAACTTCAGTAAAATGAAATAATTTTTAATTGTAACTTTTTTGTGTAACTATGCAATCTCTTTCATACATTCACAACGAAAACAGGTAACATTTAAAACCCACCCCATCACAAGATTTCTCCCAAAATCTAATCAGCTCTTAAGGTAAATGAAAAGAAGCTTAAATACAAAATTTTAAATAGGTACGTATTTTAATTCTGGAGTTATCGTGGATGCTATCATACATCCATTCACACACATCCAAACATGGTGGCCGATCTTGATGAAACTTGGCCAAAAGTTGTAAAATGAGCCAATAAGTCCATTTAGCGATACAGAAAAAAGTTGATTACACAACCTTCTATACCTACATATGTATATGTAGGTTGGAAGGTATAAATTGTACACCGCTAATTTCACAAATAACTACTATAGATATTAAGAATTTTGTTTATTAAAATGTACATTGATAAATTCAGTGTTTATATAAAAGTATTACTTATAGAAATAGCATGTTACATAAGAATATTATTTACATAGACCACACAATGGGTAAATACTACATTGGAGATGGATTAGCAGCCCCGGTAAAATGAACACCTTGATATATGAAAATACACTTTTGTTTTAAAAACGACAAAATAATCAACACAACTCTTTGTCACATCTTCCATATTACAATTTTTCAGAAATTAATCTCAATGCGTTTAATTGTTAAGCAAACGAACATAAATTTGCATCTGCATATTCAGTACCTACGGTAATATGAGTTGTTTGTTGACAACACCCATTTTGCTAAAAATGATACACTACACTTTATACTGGGTTCCCATAATAGACTACCCATTTTATTTTATTAATAAATTCCCTACGAGATAACTAAATAAATTGTTCTCTGTGGGATTATCTTCTGTAGTGTTTGGGATTTAAGTTAATTATTAAACAGGTAGGCGCCTATCACAAATAAGTTATAAATTAATAATTTCGTGTAACGTCATTTTACCACGAGAAGTTTGTTAGTTTTCATCAATAATTATTTAATTTTTTTGCTTTAAGACATTATTTCAACATCTGTTTGAACTTTCATGGATTACTCAGTCCAACAACGTGTGTTTTGTGTAGAAACTTACATAAGAAGCAATTCGATAGAAGAAGTTAGGCGTGCATTCCGGCGTCAGTTTAATAACAACAATAGGGGTCACGCGCCAAATCGTAAAACTGTTAAGTTGTGGGTTCGTCATTGGCGTGAAAATGGTTCTGTACAACATTTAAAGAAGGCCTGGACGTCGAAGAACAGTTCGTACACCAGAAAATATTGAACGAGTTAGAATTGCGTTTACGAGAAGTCCTAAAAGGTCTGCTAATCGACAAACCCTTATCCTAGGAGTATCAGAGGAAGCTTAGATCGAATTCTTCAAAGGATTTAAAATTCATCCTTATAAATACCAAATGGCACAGCACCTTAGCAATCAAGATAAAGAAGCAGGGTTAGCATTTTGTCAAGAATTTTGGATTTACATCAAGGAGCAATTCACAGTCTCCTAATGAGCGACGAAGCAAATTTTTATTTGAACGGCATGGTTAATAAACAGAATTTTAGATACTGGTTAAATGAAAATCCTCGTGAAATCTTTACACAGAACCTCCATAATCCAAAAGTTGTGTGGTGTGAGTAGGATCTTTGGTATTATTGGTCTATATTTTTGAGGATGAAAATAACCGCGCTGTAACAGTAACATCCGAGCGCTACGTAAACATGCTAGAGACATTCCTCATTCCAGAATTAAATAGACGAGGATTACTAAACAATGCCTTACTATTCCAACAAGATGGGGCAACAGCTCATACCGCCAGAAACTCAATGAGTGTTCTGCGAGAAATGTTTAATAGCCGACTCATTTCTCGATTCGCAGATTTACCTTGGCCTTCGAGGTCCCCGACTTAACGGCACCGATTTTTCCTGTGGGGATATTTAAAAGCCAAAGTGTTTGCGAGTCGTCCAGGTACAATCGAGGAACTCAAAGTCAAAATTCGTGAAGAAGTGGAAGGAATAGACGAAGGTTTGTGTAATGAACCACTTTTTATCTAATATTGAGAAATGTGTTGAAGTTGGTGGAGGTCATTTAGAAAACGTGATTTTTAAAAGTTAGAATTAAATTAGCCAAATATTTATAAGTTATCATAAATCCCAAAGAGTTAGCTGTAATTTAGTATAATAAATAGTTTGTTTTGTTAACTAAAAAATTTTAATGTAAATATTAAAATGGGTAGCCAATTATGGGGAACCCTGTATATAAAACCTTTTATATGTATTTACATACACCATCATTCACATTTGATTGGGTTTAATCACAAAAGGAATATTCCGTGAGTTTAATAAACAAACCTCAAATGCAGTAATATAATATTATTTTCGATGTAAGTGATGGTTATTTTTGGATTTTCCACTGTGTGATTGTAATTACATCTGAAATACCCAGTGTATTGTACATTATTGGATATTTTTATTTACCGCTACCTACTTGTATTTTCATAACCATGAGACTCTTCCCACTCTGACAAAGATAATAATTATGAAAGAAACGAACTTCGTTCAGTCAACGCCGTAACCTAAAAATGTTGGCATCGATTTACAGCATATACGCGCGGGTGACGGTGACGATCTTTTAATGAGACCAGTAAACTTTCTTAAATAACTGGGGTATTATATAGGAATTTAATTGAAGGATTATTTCCATTATAATCAAAGCCCGATTATTCATTCTGTGAAATGATTATAGAACACAAAATATTGGTTATCTTTCTTGAAAGATAGAACCAATAATAAAACTTAATCAGATTAACGAAAAAATTTGTTACCATCCATATTCCAATATTCATCTCTATATTCAGTGATAGATAGATAACATTTGATTCATACAAATATTCTATGCAAACCGAATCATACCTGTTTCATATACTCTTTTTAATGAGACAAGCAAACTTTCTGAAATAAACTGTGTGATATGAATCGAATTTGAGCATTATTTCCATTACAATTGACTGGATGGATACAGAACACAATATACTGATCTTGTTTTTTGAATGATAGAACCAATTAAGAATAAAAAAGGATTTATTTTCACCCACATTCTAAGATTTAAACAGTTGAAATTATTACTAAGAGGGAAATATATAACACTCGATTACTAAGTATAAAACAATAACCAACAGTATGTACAGATTTAGACTTTGTTAATTTATAAATATGTTTTTCTTGCTATACAAATGATCTGAAAAATAATGTTTAAGAATTTTGTGCTTGAGCATCCTTCTTTCTTCCGTACTTGGTTTTTTATCACTCTTGACTCATTGTCACCGCACGTTTCTTCTTAGTGGATGTGAATCTAATTTGTGGGGTTATCTTTTTATTTGAAGATTCCTTCAATCCTTCCTCCTTCTGGGTATAACTTGTAGAGCTATTGTTGCAAAAGCTTATTGCAGAATCAAGATGTTTCTGGATTTTTAATAATGAATCATAATCTGTACCTGTGTTTAGTCTCCCACATAGAAAACTAATTTTTTTTTTAATTCTACTGACGATTCCTTTCGTCTGATTGAATCTGTCTTGTTTCAAACAAAGATAGATCATTTGTTTTGATTTCAACAGAAGTGTCAATTGTAGTAGTAATATTATCACTACCCACAAAGTTTTTTTCTTGGCAGTAGTTTGCTACAGCATGAATATGTTTACACATGACAAATTTTATGAAATACTTAGGGTATGAACATGAATAAATGTGGATACACACATTGCAATTTTTACACTGGAGTTGACAATTTTTAATTCCACAATTTTCTAATTCTTTTTTGACAATATAAAATATCTGATTATCTTCCTCAGAATTTAGTTGCCATGTATGATCATCAATAACGATAACATCAGTTCGATTAAGATTCAGTGATTGCACATGATTCTTCTCAATCGAACTGATTTTAACATTATTTTTGCCTGGACTTGATAACTCTATCAAAAAATTTATCTCTAGTGTATTTCATTAGAGCATTGATAGCTTTATCAAGTCATTTAACTTTTTTTCCTTCTAAGTAAATGTATTTTATGATTTTGTGGAATGCTTCCATCTACATATTGGTATTGATGCCTAAGCCCAAGACTCGACTCTATTAGCATAGAAATTATTGAAATAAATACCAAATTTCTTCGTTTCCTGTACACTCAGTAGGTCATTTACTGTATTTTTTTTTTTTATGATTGTGGACCTGAACAGGCTAAATAAGGCCTATCGTGCTAAAGCACTCAGGAACACTTAGGAGGATGGATAGAGGGATAATGAATTGCCAATAGATGCCTATGAACAGCTACCTTAAATTTTCTCATATCATAAGTGAGAGGAAAACAGGAACTAGGGAGATCATTCCAGAGTTTAGAAGCCGTGTAGAAAAATGTGGATTGCACCCGTTTGGTACGACAAGTGGAGATTTGTACTGCATACTGATGATGTGAATGAGCTAACCGAGTGTTTCTCGCAAAGATAGCCGGAGATGGTATCAAAGAATTTAATTCACCAGCACAATAGCCGTTGTAATAACGATAATACAAAGAAAGAACTGAAACCATCCTTCTATGCTCAAGGGACTGTATGTGAGAAGTTAAGGACGGGTCATTTATAAGCCTAATCGCTCTCTTTTGAATACGATCAACGATATCGAGAGCGTATTGGGGAGCACTAACCCAAAGGTGAGAATTATATTCCAGATGAGGCCGAATTTGGGCCTTATACAGCAGAAGGAGTTGTCGAGAGGTAAAGTACTGCTTAGATCTGTACAAAAAGCCTATTTTACGAGCAGCTGTTTTGGTAGCTGACAGAAGATGGTCAACCCATGAGATATTTGAAGATACAGTCATACCCAACAGAGTAATAGAGTCTGAAAACTTAAGAACTGAGCCATTCATACTTACAACAGGAAATGATCGATCTTTTTTGGCGGACATAAGGCAACACTGAGTTTTGTTAGCATTAAATTTAACTAGATTATTGCTTCCCCATTCGAGAATGCGTTGAATGTCTTTGTTGATTGAATTTGCCATTTCAGCTTTAATTTCTTGATTTGACATAGAAGGTGGATTATCACTATGAGTAGACTGAGATGAACTACAGTGAAGAGTGCTATCGTCAGCAAAGCAATGGATGGGGTTAGTTGTTGAAGAAATAAGGTCGTTTATGTACAGCAGAAAAGTGTAGGCGCTATAACGGATCCCTGTGGTACGCCCGCGTTAATGCTAACTTCTTTTGAAAAAAGCCATCAACTACGACACGTATTCGTCTTTCATCAAGGAAACTAGAAACCCAGTTGATGAGCGCATCATTTAACCCAAACGAGGTGAGTTTGGCAAGTAAACACTTATGCCAAACTTGGTCAAATGCCTTTGAGATATCTAAAGCGACTACAACTGTTTCACCGGACTGCTCTACTGTATTGTTCCAAACTTGGGTTACATATGAAAGAAGATCGCCTGTTGAACGACTTTGCCTAAACCCATATTGATGGTCACTAAGGAGTTTGTTAGTTTCAAGAAACGTGAGCAGTTGCTGATTGATGGCTTTTTCCATCATTTTAGACAAAATGGAAGTGATGGCAATTGGTCTGTAATTTGAGGGATCGGTCTTATCACCTTTTTGGGAATAGGTTGAACATTTGCTAACTTCCATGTTGAAGGGAATTCCCAGAAGATATAGAGATCGTATAGAGCTTAGATAGGACTGGTACTAGTTCGGGGAACATTTCTTTAAGACAATAGCTGGGATACCGTCTGGGCCAGTCACCTTATTGAGATCAAGCCTACTGATGATCGATTCCAAGAGCTTGTACCGAAAATGAATTGGTTTCATAACGTATGAAGAAGAGTTGACTAGGGCACATCTTTTCCAGAATCATTGAGACACGAGTTTGGTGCAAACAAATCCACAAAAACGTTGGCTTTGTCTACAGAATCAGCAACTACCGATCCGTCAATAGATGTCAGGGGAAATGAAGATGTTCGAAAGTTTTACTAATGGCTTTTGCTAAAGACCAAAATTTACGACTGCCTAAAGGAGATGTAGCTAGTTCATTGCATTTTCGTTGTTCGAACAACTTTTTAGTTTTAGTTATGACACTCTTGCAAATATTTCAAGCAACAACGTATTCTAAAAGATAGACGACCGATTTATTAGATTTCCATTTAATGTAACATTTATTTTTAAAGATATTGCATCAGAACAAGCCTTATTGAACCAGGGTTGGGAACGTGAATAACCTACACGGTACTGTTTTTCGGAATGTATAACTCCATTCCCATGAGGATGACTTCAGATACTGAATGAGCGATGTCCGAAGAAGAGGACGACTTAAAACAATATTCACGCCATGGAAAGGTTGCAAAGAAATCCTGTAAATCACTCCATCGAGCTGACTTAAAACACCACAAGGTTCTACCGGTTTTGCGAACAACAGTGGAATTAGGTACAGTAGAAATGATTTTTATTAGACAATGGTCGGAAAGACCTAAAGGCGAAAGAACGGAAGTTTTATAAACAAGAGGGTTTGATGTAAGAAAGAGATCTAGAAGATGTGGAGTTATCAGGGATTCTTGTGGGTTCAGAAATCATTTGTGTGAGATCACATGAAATAGCAAATGTTTCTGCACTATGACCAGCGGGATTTGTAGTAGATGAAAATTGAAGCCAATTAGAGTTATGAACATTGAGATCGCCTACAAATGAGATATCGGAAGATGGAAACTGAGACAGAAAGTAGTCAGCTTTTAAACTAAAGTAATCGAAGAAGTCTTTAAAGTTACTGTCACTAGCAGACATAAATGCAACAGTAGAATTTCACAAATTTAGGACCAGAATGTTCAAACCAGATCACGTCAAATTTTTATTTTCTAAGGAAGAAACCCTCTTGCAAGCAATTCTGTCCTTGATGTACGCACATACGCCTCCTTTGTAACGAAAGTTAGAGTGAAGATTGTCTGGAAGTTGCAAGTCTGATGAATCGGAGCTTTCAGATGAGACTCGTGTTTCAGATAGAAACAAGATGTCGCATTGTAATTGTTCAATATGTTGGTGAACAGCATTAAGATTAAACCTGATACCGCAGATGTT
This sequence comes from Vesta saturnalis, assembly GCA_036346205.1. Lineage (NCBI taxonomy): Eukaryota > Metazoa > Arthropoda > Insecta > Coleoptera > Lampyridae > Vesta > Vesta saturnalis. The sequence continues at coordinate 2,469,929 of JARFJB010002108.1, read as the reverse complement.
GCAGGAGTGAATCAGAAAATTGATATTTTCGATGACCGAGGTCGCTTGGGCCCTCCCCTCCCGGACATCCGAATGGGGCAGGATTTTACGTCCGGAATTTATAACCCTAGAAACCACAGCCATCTTATTTTTAATTTGGGACTTTTAATCCGATAGGAAGACAGTGAGGGCGAGAAGGAAGAATAAGGATGATGGAAAAGGTAACCGGCAGCCCTTACCGAGCTCAGAAAATCGGAGACCCAATATTAAGGAGCCCATGGTAAGGGTGTTGGTACCTCCCCGGCTGGCATGGAGTATACATGCCTACCACCCATAAATTAGTCAGCAAATGTTGGAATTCTTCTACGTTATCACAATCCATAATCATTCGCAAACATTTATATACATTTGCCTTTACTTCATGACTTTTTTCAAATTTTTCCTCCAGTTCTGATCCACATGCCAAGATCATAAGAGCCTATGTAGTGGAATACTCATTTCTTGAGACCATGCTTTTATCCGACATAAATACTTTCCAACCATAGATTTTATAGTCTTGACAAAAAATTTACACAAATCAGTGTCCATTCTAATTGAAAACATGTAAGCAGCAGGCACCCCTTCTCCATATTCATTAACTACAAGTAGGGTTGTTAGTAGAAAATCATAATTGTTTGTAATCAATGCATATAATATTTTTTCCAAATTCAATTAGTAATTCTTTTTGGAATGGAGTCCTCAGAATAAGAACAAAGTCATCATTTCTGATGAAAGTATCTTTTGCTTCAACTGGTTGGAATTTATGGTAAACAACAGGAGAGTCTTTACCTAATTTAGCCATGTTATATATCCAAATAGAAACACTTATAGCATCATTTTCATGGAGTGAAAATTCATTCTTTATATTCTGTAAATCTTTTCTGTGCAATAAGTGTATGCGTTGGAGATCTTCATTTTCTGTATCTCTGACATCATCTAGAATCTTGTTGAATGATATCCCCATAGATAGTTTAGCTGCAATAGAAAATAAGTTAATTTACATTCACATATTAATATAATATAAATTTGTTTACTTTCAAATGTGTTAGTGAAAAATACATCCATGGAAACGATTTACCTGCAATATGTGCTCTTTCATCTTTAGTAAGATTCACATGTCGAAGAGAGTCACAATCAGTATGTGGGATCCAAATTGTAACTTTGAAAAAGTTGTCTTCATGATTCCCAATTAACTTTATTGCAGAAGGACACCAAGAATTCATTCTTGATGAACCTTGACTTTTAGTCTCCTTTTCTATCCTTTTCAGGTGATCGGTGACAAACAAAGTACTGAACTTTGTGTGATTTTGTCACACGTTTGTCTTTTTGATGTATGAGCAATTATAAGAAAAGATTGAGCAAGATTTGAATTTTAATTATCAATAGCAATACCTACCTTCAAAACTCTTGAACTCTAGTGTTTTTCATATATATATATATATATATATATATATATATATATATATATATATATATATATATATATATATCCATTTTATGAACATATACCAAATGGCCTCGTAGGTTCATATAGTTACCAAATTTCCAGTCACAAAAGAACACTTCAATTTTTACGAGAAATCACTGCTGGTTCAGTTTTATGAATATTTCTTTGATGAGTATATGAATGTTTTTTCCATTTAAACTGTTTATCGCAAAATTCGCATAAGAAATTATTAATTTGCTGTTCACAATCCATGCTTCTAAGATTTTTAAAACAATTCGGACTCAACACAAAAGCAAAACACAATTTCACATAATTCACTTAATACTTTAATCGGTAGGTAGCGCAAAGATCGCGGCCATAGGATGTGTCAATTTGAAATGCCAATTATAATATGGAGCGATGGATGTTCATACCAAAACAGGAACGCTGTCCTATCCAATGCTCTCCTACAGTATGCAGTACAACAGAAAAAACTAATACAAAATGTTTAGAGTCGGGACACCCACAAATACAATGTGATGATGTACATAGTTTCATTGAGCGAAAGTTGAAAAATAAAGAAATCGTAATGCCTTATGACTATGTTAGGTTGACAAGAGAAGCAAGACAAAAACCTTTATCTTTTCTTGCTAAGTACATACATGACATGTTTAGGAATTATGAAAACAACAATTTAGAGTAAACGTGCGTGAAGTAAAAATCCGTTAGTTAACTACAGATCGTTTGTAAGTGCAGAATCGTTTGAAGATTGCTTACTGGATTCAGAAAAGTATTTAAGCAGCGAAAAGTTAAAAGTTATTTTTTAGGTTTCTCTGCATTTGCTACATCTTTACCTAACTTTTTTTTTATTCTTTACCCTGGTCAATTAAATTATACAAAAAATAGTATTTAATAACGGAATAACGGTAGATTAAAGCAGACCAGTTCAATCTTTTTTTGATTTGCTTAATTACCACAAATTCCAGCTTAGTTATTTCCACTTAACATCAATATAGTAACTGCAATGTAACAATAATAAAAATTATCTCGGACGCCAAATTATTTTTTGATTATGCTCGGAATAACTGAACCGAGGATACAATAAAAAATTCACCAAAATGTCAAAATAAAAGATATACAAACTATGTTTATTAAATATTTAAATTTAGAATTATATAAAATATATCTGAAAACTAGTTGCAATAACCTTAAATTACTAAATTATTAGGATATAAATACCTGTTTGTACACAACTTTTTGATAACCTCCGGTATCTAAATAAATACGGAAATGTAAACCAAAGGTGATGTAATCTTTGCACCAATATTGTGCAATATGTAGTAATAACAATACTGTACGTTGTAAACCATACCAAAGTTGAATTTTACTTCTTACAAATTTATCTTCATGAAATTTGAATAATCCAGTGTTTATTGCATTCTCTCGAAAGTTCTAATAAAAAATGTGATCTAAATTTAGATCTGAATTACTTGCAAAATTGTAATCATAAGCATCGAAAATACCAAAAGTAATAAAAGTAAAAAAAAAAGGTATAAATGATAAAAGTATTAAAAGTAAAAGTGCCTGTAAAGAGCAGATGTTTTAGATTTTAATATAATACGAGTTAAAAGTACCTTGCTATTAAATCAATGGCACTTTTCACAAAATTTAGGTGGAAACCCCAATATGGCTTCCTAATCAAAACAACGTTCATCAAGTAATGCCCAAAAGGACGCTTACGAATCAGGTGATATAGCGGTGCGCGAAAAAATGTGCGCAACAAATTAATTCAAAGATATGGAAGTGTATAAACCTTTAAGAAAATATGCAACTTAAGTTACACCAAAATGCAAATTAAGTTGCCTACCACAACTTATAAATCATTTATAACCAAAAACCCTTTTTTTACTCTTATTTTACAACTAAATGAACGAAGAACGTAAAAGATTCGTTACACAGTCACCACACACCAACCATTGGAGAGTGTGTCAAAATTGGTAAAGGAACTAAATCGTCCCAATAAGTTTAAAAACGGTTGGCCCGGTCGACATTGGTACGAACAATTTCTACACCGAACGTCAGAGGTGTTAGCCACAGGACGCGTCACTGTAACTGAGTATAAAATTAGAGCATGGTTTAGTAGAGCCCAAACCTACTTGAAAAGAAATAAATTTCTCGAATTATTGAAAGATCCGTCCAGAATATTCAATTGTGACGAATCGGTATGCTTTCTTTGTCCTAAAGGCCGCGTAGTCCTAGCCAAAAAAAGCTCAAAGTAAGTATATGGTAGATCTGGAAATGACGAAAAAGAACGTCTTACTTTATTAATTGGTGCATCAGCTGATAGAAAATTAATGCCAGCATTGGCTGTTTCCCTATAAGAGAATTCCCAACACTATTCCTTCAAAGTTTCCAAAAGACTGGGCAATTGGCAAATCTGACACCGAGTGGATGACGGGCGAATCATTCTACGAATATGTCACCAATAGCTTCTATCCATATTTAGTAAAAGAGAATATTATTCCACCAGTCATTTTGTATGTGGATGGGCACATTTCCCTGCCATTAAGTAGATTCTGCCACGAACATAATACTCATCGCTTTGCTACCAAACTCCATCCATATCTTGCAACCGATGGACGTTGCAGTATTTCAGAGTTTAAAGACTTCTTGGAAAACCGCAGTACATGGTTTGAGAATGGAGCATAATGGGGAGAAACTTGAAGATTTCGGACCTCTTCTGAATAACTGCATTAAATCAACTTTGGCAGACCCTAACATAGTAAAAAATGGTTTTAGAGCATGCGGTCTTTTTCCGTTTGATTCGAATGCTGTAAATTACGGAAAAATGTTAACATCCTCAAGTGTGAGTTCTAGTTCATCAGCTAGTACCTCGACTAGCTCTACAAATACATTGGGTATGGATATGGAACAAATCAAATTCATAGAATTATTTGAAACTAACCTAGTGCCAACAAAACTAGAAAGCTTCACTAGGTGTGATGGAATCTGGACGGGTGACGGTAAAGATGAAAATTTATATTATTTTTGGAAGGACTTGAAAAAAACACCTAACACTCCATTTGAAGTGATTGCAGAAAATAGTTTAACAAATTCCGATATTGATATAAGGAACAATGATCATGAAACAACCCTCGTAGCAAATTACATTCATCATAATATTGGAGATAACCCATTATCAAATATTAATATTGATGAATCATTCTGACTAAACGCAAATGAAGCAATAATAGATTTAGAAGTGCAATCAGACGGGACATTAGTTCCAACTTCATCAGAGCTAGTTACCACATTATCTAATTACATAATTGCCGATGAAATTTTTGAAACTTCTCTAAATATGGAAAACAAGATAATTAATATAGAAGGTATAAATGAAAGAAAAGAAAAAAACACCAGAAAAGGCTGCACTTAACGAAGACATGAAGACTTCCGTCGGATCGAACGACAACGAATCCAAGGAAAATACAAATAGCAACCAATTTCAGACTCCCTTTAAAAATTCGTTTTTCTGGCAAAAAACGTCAAGCACAACAAAATCAAAAAATAAAAATAAAACGTAAGCTCACACCAACGGTAGCAACAGCAGATGAATTTATTGAATACCAAAGAAGAAAAGAGCAAGAGAAAAAGGAAAAACTAGAAAAGACAGAAGAAAGAGAGAATTGCATTATGTGAGAAAAATGCAAACACAGCAAATGACTAAATTAATAAAACTGGAAATTTTAGTATTGGTGATTATGTCATTGTTTTGTACAAAGAACAGAAATTTTTGTACAAAGAACAGAAATTTCCAGGAATATTGACAGAAATAAACGAAGAATCGCAATTTCAATATCAAGTTAGAACAATGTCACAAAGCGGCTGCAAATGGCGATGGCCTGAAAATGAGGATTTATTGTATTATAACGTGAAAGATGTTTTAAAAAACATTAATCCCCCTCTTTTGATTAACAGTAGAGGCATATATGCGGTAACCCATTTTAATTAGAATTATGTTTTCCATGTTACTCTTAAATAATGTACTTTTGAATATCGTTTTAATACATATTTAGAAAAATATTTAAGTTGACTTTTATATTTTCAAACTCCTGGAACATTGGAACGGAATTAGGAACCATTTAGACTGGAATTAGTTTGAGAGCATTGAGTGCATTGCATATTTTTTATTATTAATTGAAATAGAGTATAAATTATAATATAATACCTATATAATCAGTTAATTACGATAGTAAAACATGGCTACCTTTAATATTTGATGTCATTAAATGATTTCTTTGTAGTAAACATTTGTAAAGTTAAAATACAATTTCAACCGTGTTAATCGTCTCTATTAATGTACATTTACCCTAATGCGGTACAAAAGTATCAGCTACAGGACGATCCAAAAATGATCCAACATGAGGGAGATTCACTATTTTCCCAATGGAAAAGTAGGATACAAAATGCATTTGGATGACAAAATAAATGACCTGCCCCAAAGAATCAAAGAAATTGATCCTAACAGAGAACCCTCAAGATTATTTCAATCTCAATTAAAAATAACGAAACAAAAGTGTGACCACTTGCAAGAAATAAAGACAACACTTCAACCTGAATACCATGCAACATAAATAAGTCGTTAACTGCCGTTAAAGTAATAATTGAAGATTTTTTAAAATAGATTTTAATGTGAGTTCTTCGATTTGATTTTAAAAGAGTTCCTTGATTTATTTTTTGTATTTTTTTCAATAAACATTTTTTCCAATGTCGTCTTTTATTCACAATAACCACGCAGGTTAATACGTTTGTTACGTGTAATAACACACAACGAACTTATTTAATCACTGCAATAACACATAACGAACTACATAAACAGCTTATCTATAAAATGTGTTTTTCTTTATTTAGGCACATGTAAAGTTAGCTAAAAGTATGTGTCAACATTCTATGGATACATTCTAAGTGTTGAGTGTGATATTTGAAGTTTTTCTCTCTTCTGTGCTGTTACAATTTTGTTAATACGTGGTTTTGCCACTAGGCCATCGACATTATACCTCAAATATGAAAAATGAAATTATAAACCAAAATGCATTCTTCTTTCTTTAGATGCAGAATATACGCACATTAACAAACCTAATGAGCACATTTGTATTTATAACCAGAAAAGTATTTTTTAAAATGAATTGTTAGCTTATCTTTCTAATGAGTTGTATCTACACATTGGTCTCATTTTTAAATTAGTTTTTTGATATATTGCAAAATTCACATTGGTTGCATTTAGATTCGTAACCTGAAGAATATCTTTAAGATGGACTTTTCAACTAGTTCTTTAATGTGTTGCATTAAACATATTTATTGTATTTGTATTCATAACTTGAATAACGATGTTTAAGATGAATTATTAATAATTTTCTGTGATATGTTCCATAATCACATTGGTCATATTTGAATTCATACCTTGAACAGTGTTTTTTAACATGAAATGTAAATTAGCTTTACAGTATATTGTATGTACACATTAATGGCATTTGTATTTATAACTTGTAAAGTGTTTTTTAAGATGTTTTTTTAAACTATCTTTGCGATTTGTTCCATAATTACATTGGTCACATTTGAATTCTTTACTTATACGGTGTTTTTTAAGATGAATTCTTAAAAGATATTTATTATACGTTCCATAATTACATTGGCCGCATTTCAGATCATAGCTTAAAAAATGTTTCTTACGATGGATTTTTAAATTAGATTTTTGATGTGCTTCATAATCACACTGATCACATTTAAATGCATAACTTGAAGAGTGTTTTTTAAGATGACTTTTTAAACTATCTTTGCGATTTGTTCCATAATTACATTGGTCACATTTGAATTCTTCACTTAAAGAGTGTTTTTTAAGATGAATTTTAAAATTACCTTTGTGATTTGTTCCATAATCACAATGGTTGCAATTAAATTTATACCTTGAAGAGTGTTTTTTAAGATGAACTTTTAAAAGATATTTATTAAATGTTCCATAATTACATTGGCCACATTTCCGTTCATAACTTAAGAAATGTTTCTTACGATGGATTTTTAAATTAGATTTTTGATGTGCTCCATAATCACATTGATCACATTTAAATGCATAACTTGAAAAGTGTTTTTTAAGATGATTTCTTAAACTATCTTTGCAATTTGTTCCATAATTACATTGGTCACATTTGAACTCTTCACTTAAAGAGTGTTTTTTAAGGTGGATTTTTAAAAGATATTTATTAAATGTTGCATAATTACATTGGCTGCATTTCCATTCATAACTTAAGAAATGTTTCATACGATGGATTTTTAAATTAGATTTTTTATGTGCTCCATAATCACATTGATCACATTGAAATGCATAACTTGAAGAGTGCTTTTTAAGATGAACTGTTAAACCACTTTTGTGGTGTGTTGCATAATCACATAGGTCACATTTGAATTCTTTACTTAAAGAGTGCTTTTTAAGATGACTATTAAAATTACCTTTCTGATTTGTTACATAATCACATTGGTTGCATTTGAATTCGTAACTTGAGGAGTGTTTTTTAAGATGACTTTTAAAATTGCCTCTGTGATTTGTTCCATAATCACATTTGTCGCAATTGAATTTATAACTTGAGGAGTGTTTTTTAACATGAATTCTCAAATTATGTTTGTAATGTGTCGCATAATCACATTGGTTACATTTTAATTCATTACTTGAAGAATGCTTTTTAAGATGAAATTTTAAATTATATTTTTGTTTTGTTGCATAATCACACTGGTTGCATTTGTATTCAAAACTTGAATTGTGTTTTAAAACATGATCTTTTAAACTGCTTTTCCACTTTGTTATAAAATCACAATGGTTGCACTTATATTTAAAATTTGCACTGTGTTTTAAATTTTCTTGCATTATTGTTGAACTATTAAATTTACTCTCACACTGTATATTTGTGGTGTGTTCCACACTGTTTTCATTTATATGATATGCTTCACTTGAGCGAACAACTTTTACTGAAGAGATGACTTCTTTCTTAATATTCTCATTATCTGTAAAAATAGTGTTAAATTTTGTACTACTTGAACGGTAATTAATTTTACCTTGTATTAGATCACTATTTACTATAAGATGTTGGGTTACAAGTGAATTTATTCCTGCTTCAACTTCTGGTTCGACTTTAACAAGTTTCATATCAATCTCATAAGACATTTCGAAGAATTCGTGTTTCCTAATGATACACTTTATACAAAACTTAGGTGCACTACTTTATCAAACTATTTGGGCACAGTATTTAATAGTGCCATAAATTATTGACACAAGCTTAAAATATATTCTGACGCAAGTAATATACAGTATTGCCAACAGAAGAAACATCGGTTTAATACGATGCATCCCATTCCGACGAGAACCGAGCTGGTAGCGTAGTGGTGACACGATCTGCTTAGTATTCAGGAGGTAATGGGTTCGATTCCCGTTACCGTCTACCTTGTATGAGGTTTTTTCAGGGGGTTTTCCTCATACACATGTAGCGGCATGGTCACTGCGTATATGCACACCATGTGCGGCTGCTTAGGCGAATGCTGGGGTAGTATTTTCCCCCTCAGAACCCTAACTCCGTTCCTTCCGGTCCTATCCTGACCACATCCATCCTTAATCCCACCATACATATATACGTAATGTATGTATGTATGCTGGGAATCCATGATTGTGGCTGAAGGAGCTGGGAAAGCTCGAGCAGCCCGCCCTCCCCCTCGGGGAGGGAATGAAATACGTGGCCTTTTCCTTTTATTCCGACCATGAAGTCCATCCGATGAACGTATCAGTGCAACAGGTCCTATCGGAAATGTTGTTGCGTTATTTATGGTCATATTCGATCTGTATTTGAACATTGTGAACTTCTGTTGACTGAGTTTACTTGCTATAGTCAGTTTTTGTTAATCTTAATTTTAAAATTTCTTAATAGGACATACCAAATACAGTATACAATTACCGGGTGGACCGATTTCGATGGGATTGCAGGGTATCTCGGTAACTATTACTGTTAGAGCAAAACTGTTCACGTAGCATTAGGCCAACTTTTTGAGACAAATTAAACAGCGAAAACAAAGATTTGCTATCTTTTTTCATTTTTGATGCAGGGACCAAAATTGAATTTTTCCAAATTTCGATAGTTGGCTTTGACTTCATTAAAATCCTTATTTTTTAAGCTTTTCAACAATATATAGTTTATAGAGGTTCTTTTAGAAAATTACGGAATTACAAGCGAATTTGTTAGTTTGCACTTTTGTAAGTAGGCGATGCAATAATTTAAAACAATGAAACACAGCAAATATGTCAAAACTAAGTGAAAACTTCAGTTGTGCATTAAAACACAGATAACACAAGTTTATTGTTGATAGTTAAAATGAATCGTTATGAAAAGTATGATATGTTGAAAATATTCATTCAGTGTGGAGAAAATTCGGAAGAAGCGGAACATTTATACTTGAGAGTTTCCCAGAAAGGCCTAATAAAAAGATATATAAGAGGTAAATGAACGTTAAAGACTCTAAAGCCGCTTTTCTAACATGATTATTCTTGTTATTGCAGGCTACAAAGTAATTTAAATAATTTAGGGTCATTTACCCGACCATGTCCGAATCATTACAATATAGTAAATCGTGAACAAGATGCCTTAAATGTTTTAGCATGTGTTGAAGCCAACCCAAATACTTCTAGTAGAGAAATTGAACAAGATGTTGGTATAAACCTTATAAGATTCATATAAACCAATACCTTTATCCAAACGATCTTGAAAAACGATTACAATTTTGCCAATGGTATATTGATAGATGTGCAGCAATGCCTAATTTTCATCAAAATATAATTTGGACAGATGAAGCTCATATAAGCAGTGCTGGTATTTTCAATCGTCACAATCATCACTGCACAAATGAAAATTTACATGTAGCGGTACCTAGGCGTAATCAAGGCAGGTTTGGATTTAATGTTTGGTGTTGCTTAAAAGGGAATAAATTACACTATTGCATTTTTGAAGGAAATCTTACCGCATATCGATATTTAGAACTATTACGTATTGAGCTCGACGAATTCTTGGATGATTTGCCTCTATCAGAACGAATCGGTCTTTTTTTCCAGCAAGATGGTGCTCCGGCACACAATGCTATGGTAGTGAGAAATTATTTAAATGATAAATTTCCAAACTGTTGGTTAGGTACCTTTGGACCAATTCCATGGCCACCAAGGTCGCCTGATCTAACAGCTTTGGACTATTTTCTATGGGGTTTCATAAAAAATGAAATTTACAAGAAAACAAACAATACTATGGCAGAATTACAAAACAATTTACATGCTACTTTTCAAAAAATTAAGCCGCTCCAAATATCAGCTGCAATTTCATCATTACAACGACGATGTCAGTTATGCATTCGACAAAATGGCAGCCAGTTTGAACAATTTATGTAAAAGTAATATTATCATTTGTTTGACAGTTGGTTTATTTTTGTAACCTTGTTCTTAGAATTATACCTTTTGTTTGACATATTTGCTGTTTCATTGTTTTAAATTATTGCATCGCCTACTTACAAAAGTGCAAACTAACAAATTCGCTTGTAATTCCGTAATTTTCTAAAAGAACCTCTATAAACTTATATTGTTGAAAAGCTCATAAAATAAGGATTTTAATGAAGTCAAAGCCAACTATGGTTTCCATTAAAAAAAAAACTAAGTTTATGTGGCATCTCGACTATTGGTGACCAAATTTAAAAATTGACTACTCCATTTGATTCTACGCTAAAAACTGCACAAGAAATGTCTTTACACTTTTTCCTGAATTTTTATCAACAAATGAGATATAGAACCCTATCGAAATTTTGAAAAATTCAATTTTGGTCTCTGCATCAAAAATGAAAAAAGATAGCAAATTTTTGTTTTCGCTGTTTAATTTGTCTCAAAAAGTTGGCCTAATACTACGTGAACAGTTTTGCTCTAACAGTAATAGTTACCGAGATACCCTGCAATCCCATCGAAATCAGTCCACCCTGTACAATAACTATAGGAAACTATAGACGTGTCCTTGGTAAAGTAAAATTTTGTAGAAAGACCTTCTTTCCTGTCGCAGACCAATCCGGCTGGCAAGTCAGGCTTATTTTTGCGAATAGTGCCAAGCATAGTTATTTTTCTTTTCAATAACATCTGACCTAGATCGTACGAGGTAAAAAGATTATAACACGTTGCGTTGTGACCTTTTTAGACCATACGTAAGATCTAGCACAACTATTTTACCTTGACCTCACTTTTTTTCTCGAGGTAAACTTGCATGTTATATGCATAAGCAGTTACAGAATCGCATAAATTCCAAACCTTGGTTCTGTATTTAGCGGGTTTAATCGCGATGTACTGTCTAAAAGGACAACGGCTTCTAAAAGGTACCAGTTGCTCATCTACTGTTACCTTTTCGTGAACATTATAGAGCTTAGGTAGAATTGCAACTCATTCATCCTACAAGTCCCGTATGGGAGCTAATTTATCAATTTGGCGTCGTTATGGTCGAGTTTCGTGCAATTACATGAAATCGTTGTAGGGACATCGTTACTCTAAATGTTGGATGACCTACATTTCCATCCCACAAACTGGCTGTTGCCTCTCCATGAGATTTATACACTCCAGCTAGAAACAGTAGGCCCAAATATGTTTCTATTTCAACTAATGTTAGTTCTTGAAACGTGACGCCTTCTAAATTTGACATTTTCAAAATTAGCATTACAATTTTGGGTGTGAAATATAAGAAGTACGCCGATTTTATATCAATTATTCGCGACGTAGCATACCTTGTTAACTCAGGAATCAACGAAATAATATTTGCTGCTGATAACCTTCCCGATTGATGTGTCTTGTCATTCCATACTAGATTGCCATCTTTTGGAGTTACGTGATTCTCCGTATTAGCTTCATCTGAAATCGTAGCTTCCACTTCATCATCCGTTTTGCTATTATATATCTGGGTTACGGGCAAATGGTCTTCTTCTTCAGAAGCATTAGAATCACTATCAGAAACACACAAAAGTTTCTCATGTTCTTTATACGTAAGCACTTCTCACTACACATTTTCAATATTAAATTTCAATTGTATTTCTTATTAGAGTATAGCATCAAGTTTGATATTTACTACGAAACTAACACACAGATGCTCACTGGCTGCATTTATACGCGGAGCCACAGACAAGTCTGAACAGACATAAACTTGTTTACCGGTACGGAAATAACGCATGTAATATGCTCAATAATGTGGCAATATTATATGATATTTGTATTTATGAAAATAAAACAAAACTAATAAAATAAATTCGTCTATGGTAATAATCTGATTCTCGTTCTTCGAATTTGAACCACACAGATCACCAGGTCATATAGACCCAAGCACAGTGAGTGTAACAAATGCATTAAGAAAAAACTAATTATAATTTTTTAATATAAATCTAGGTACACCGTAGTTAGTGTAATAAAATAAAAGTCATGCAGTGGCAACGAAATATTTAAATAAATTAACGAATTATGCACATTAGAAGAACGCGATTGATGCATATTCGCCCGAACACAATAGGAGAGTTAAGTAGTGAGTGTGATGTTGAGGAATCGATTAAAGAGTGTACGTGTGTGGGTGCGTGAGTAAGTGAGTGAGTGAGTGGGTGGGTGCGTAGGTGAGTGAGTGAGCGAGTGAGTGTGCGTGCGTACGCGTGTGTGTGTGTGGGTGAGAGTGTGTGTGTGACGATTTTTTAAGTACAGCTCCTTAGCCCATAGTCCCAAAATTAGTTCTGAACAATTTTTTTTAAATTTAAATAATAAAAAGTATTTGTCACACCTTTATTCTTATAATTTGTTCAAATCCCATATCATCAATATATCTTTTTCTTCCAAAAAATAATTTTAAGCCCCGTTTCGTTCATATTAAAGATAACATTGACTCCCTTGATAAATCAGGGGTTAATAAAGTATTGTATCGGAATTGTAATGCTTTTTGCATAGGCCAATCTGGCAGAAAGTTACTATGTTGCTGTACGGCCTCTTTCCCACGTTCTTTTCTTATTGCTTAGTGTTACTCTAACCTTCCTTATGGAAGGGACATTCGTTTTACTTTTCATAATTTGATTTTATTTCTATTCCTTAATTAATATTTAACTTCTTCCTATTGTGTTAATTTCAATTTGTAGGTAATTTTACTTTTAGTTCAACACTTCTTTTTTCATATGAAACTAAATAGGTCTTAAAAATAATTTAATTAATTAAACTATCTGATGCGCGTATATACAACATTAACTTAAAATAGCCGTGGTTATAATATTTGATGCAATATATAATTTATAATAATAATAATAATCATCTTTATTGTGTGATAATATGTTTAAGCACATTCACTTGTCAGTTTAAAAATAACTATAAAAAAGTAGAATGAAAAAGACCAAACAATCTAAGTATGATACTAACAAATTTACATGACATATACATTTTATACAAAGAATAATTGACAAACTAACTTAATACACTTTCTTCAGTTCAATACATGCCTTAACAAATTCATCCACCGAGTAAAATGCATGGTGCAGGTATTAGAAAATGCTCAATGTTTGATTTAAATAAAGAAATCGGGTGACAAAATTATCAGGTAAGCAATTAATAACTGTTGTGAGTGATATAAAATACCTTTCTGAGATTTTGATAACCTACAAAAATTGTGTAATTATAAGTGTTTTGTAACTGTGGTATCATATTAGTTGAGTTTTCCAGTTTTTTTTTATTTTAGAGCGCGACGTTTCGGAAGCGGACTCTACTTCCGTCATCAGGCTTAGTCCTGCGAAGGACTGTTTTCGCTCTTGAGTCGAATTCATATGTTGTATAATTTTGTCCCAAGGACTTTACTACTCTCAGAATCGAACTTGGTACCTTTCACTTACTAGTCTGGCACCTTACCGCTGAGCCACTGATATATATATATATATATATATATATATATATATATATATATATATATATATATATATATATATATATATATATATATATATATATATATATATATATATATATATATATATATATATATATATATATATATATATATATATATATATATAGTGCGCATGTTGCGCCATAGCTTTTGCGTAGGTGTTTGCTATTAAGCTCTTTGCGCATTATTGGAATCCATACGAAGGATAGGCAGCAAATACAAGATACGCACTGCCTTCAAATCGACCAGAACGCTCAGGGGAATACTAACCAAAACCAAATCACACTGAGGATCAGAAATCCTAACACGCGAATGCGGCAGAGCGTACATAGGAGACAGCAGTAGACCACTAAAAATGAGAACGCAGGAATACAAGAACAACGTCCGCAAGAGCGAAACAGGAAAATCAAGAATTATTATAATACAAAATCTAATCGCCTTGGCACATGTCTGGAACGAAGACCACCGCATCCAATGGGATAACATGCAGATTGTGGCAAAGGACGAGAACACAACTCGTCGGAAACTCAAAGACGCCACATACATCGCATTAGCAGAAAATCCAATAAGCCAAGCTAGTGTGGAAATGAAATCCGTATGAATTCCAATAATGCGCGAAGAGCTTAAGCGCAATACACCTGCGCAACCACGAAAAAGTTTAATACACATATATATATATATATATATATATATATATATATATATATATATATATATATATATATAAGCTCTAAAAAATATATATTGGATTACTCAGTGGCTCAGCGGTAAAAGTGTCAGACTAGTAAATGAAAGGTACCTAGTTCGAATTTGAGAGTAGTCAAGTACTTGGGAAAAAATATATATAACATATGAATTCGATTCAAGTGCGAAAACAGTCCTTCTCAGGACTAACTAACTGTGGAAATAGGCCGATCAACCAAACTAATAAGAAACCACAGTTACAGAACACTTATAATATAGAATTAGTAACTGGGTAGGGTCCCGAAGTCAAACAACTTTTCAGAAAGCTTGAAACATCAATGTACAAGCTACACTAGAGAATAGAACCACCTAACATTCCTCTGCAAAGTCCGTAATAACAACGTAATACCCACTGTGCTTAACATCAAAACTCCGATACACAGCCGGAAAATATCACTAATCGCAAAGAGAGCTAGCGAAGCGTTAGTCAAAGAACTAATCAGACATCACCATTTCAGAAAGTACTAGCTCGAACACCAATCTAACGAGATTAGCGAAACCATTCGAAATCGAGTGAACGAACAAGACTTTAATAGGATAATACGGCTACCAGAAGTAAATATTCGAAGATCAAGGCAATTCACAAAGAAATTCAGCAGAAGAAACTCGACAACCTAATGAAGGAGAAGAAAGGACCAACTAACATCAATCGCAAAAACACTGTGCTGAACATCTCTAAACGATAGTTGACCGAGAACGAAATGTACCAAGATATATTCCGAAACTAGGTTTAATAATAGCAGTAGAAGAAACAGCTATGAAATTAGATTCTGAAGAAGCCGAAGAATGCAGAAGTATGGTTAGATCAGTCCTAGATTCATTTAGGCGAACTAAACCTAACCTCTTTAACCTAGAAAGAAGAGCGGTGATTTCCCTTAAGAATGACCCAACGATCAAAATTCTCCCGGCGGACAAAGGAAACGTGACTGTGGTAATGGATATGGACACTTACTACAGTAAGATCCAAGAACTTGTAACAACTCTTTTTTAGTGTTGTATAAAATATACCTCAATTTAGGATCTTTCCTTCATTTAGTTCTAAATACTAGAAAATTTTAATTATTTAACAATATTGGTATCAGGTAGGCAACTTAATTTGCATATCTACATAGTGCATACTTTCGTAAAGATTGATAATCCTGCTTTCAATTTTTATTCATTTCTTATCTGATACATAACGCGTCTGCGTTAAGTATTCTGATCATATCTTGTGCGCAGAACAGCATCATCTACTTCGAAATCCTCCATTTTTCACTTCCTGTTTTGATGTCGAAGCATGAAGCTGCTTCTTTTTGATTTTATCTAAATTTATGTGGAAGCGCCATCAATTTGGTGGCATTTTCTATGGTTTTCTTTTACACGTATTTATACCATTTTTACTTTAATTATACGTTTATCATTAATTCAATTTACAACGTAATTGAATCTTAAGTACGCATTTGATTTTATTGTTGCGTACATTTTTCGTTTTATGATTGCAATTTTTTTGAATGGATACTTCCAATTAATGCAATAAGAAGTGGATTTAAAAGTTTTAAGAAGAAATTTGTACGGATTTTATAAAGATAAATTCAGTTTGGGGTGTGGCTGATAACATTATGTCAAGATTGCATGCACCATGATGACGTAAGAATGACTTCATATTGTTAACCTCTCCGTAATCATATTTAAATACCAGAGGTTGTCAAAAAGAAAAGTTTGTGTACAAAATTTCTAAGATATTTATGTAGTGTTTTATTTAGTATTTTAAGCATAATTTCAAGACCTTCATTAATTCATCATTACATTTAATATTTAATAAACATAGTCTGTATATTGTTATTTTTTACATTTTTGTAAAGTCGGTTTAATTGCTCCGATGTTTAAAAAAAAACAATTTGGCGCCCGAGTTAACTTCATTCATTTTTACATTCTTTATTATTGATGGTAAGTGGTAATTAAGCAAATCATTTTAGTGAACCAACCCTATGAATCTACCGACATGAGCCAAAGGCACAAGTATAAGTGGTGTAAGGTTAGTATTTTTGGAGAACTAATTATTTCATTTTCTTTTAATTACTTTTTATTAATATTCAAAATTTATTATACGTTACAAACTACTAGACGGGGGCGAGTACAAACAAATACCAAAAGACCCCACACCATCCATCGAAAGACGTATATACCTGACGCTGGCAAGACATAAGGGAGAGTTCTCAGATTACCAGGGAACTAGACTTACCCCACGCTACAGCAAACCTCCCCATCTGTACGGCCTACCAAAGATTCATAAATTCATAAGCAATGAATTCCTCTAAGACCAATTGTGAGCTCGAGAGATTCACCTTGCCACCCATTAGCACACTATCTGCTAGGTATCAGCACACCATTAAAGTGAAAAAACCGAGTCTATGATCAAGAATACGTAGCACTTCGTGGAAACCACCAGAAACTTCCAACCAAACCACAATACTGGTAAGCTTCGAAATTGTGAGTCTATTCACAAACGTGCCTACCGATAAGGCGCTATCATAAGGGGCAAGCTGGAAAAGGACGAAACGTTAGACGAACGCACGCAACCGATATCCGAATCCACAGAGAAACCAAGGATTCGGCTTACACCATTTTTAATGTGTAACTTCTCAGACAAGACGTTATTAAAGAGAACACATTGGTACCTATCACATAAAAAAGATGATATTAAAGCAGCGCTTAGAACGCTAATATATATCGAGGTTAATTTGCGTAGTAATATTTTGTGTGAAACACAGCCAAAGGCCTTAGAAAATATCCACGAAAGCGCTTACATGATTTCTCTTTCAAAACTTTCTAATGTACTGCTTACAAATGTAGTTATTGCATCAGATGTTCTTCTTCCTTTTCGAGTTCAAGTTCAAGTTCAACAAAGTTTATTAGAATTTTATGATACATAGCAATATATAGTATTTACAATACGTACTATAAGAAATAATACTGTACAATAAAATAAAACAAGTAATAATGTATTGTTGGTGGTGCGCTGCTCAGTATTCTTCATCCGCTTCTGCGCGTGGATTGCGTGGTTGTTGGGATTCGTGATTGTGTGGTATGCCTGTTGACATCTTTGTATTGTGATTTGTGGAATTTCCAAAAAAAAATGCGTTGTAGTGGTTGTTGATGCTGTTGGTGGTATGGTTGTTGTGTGGACTGTCCTGTTGTCGCTCGGTTGTGGCTGATGCTGTTGATGCCCTGCGTATCTGGAATAAATAGAAACATATGTTAGTTGTGTGAATACATTATTGGTGTTAACAGAACAGAATTAATAAATTGTCGATACTGTATACTTAGCTAGGGCACCAGTCTTCGCTCCGGACCTTTGCATGATTACCTCTGAACCGTGCGTGAGGATCACTCCCTACAGGTCCATCGCAGTTTTCGCCTGAACAAGCGTCGCTGCCACCTTATGGATGACAGGTAGGGCCTTCTCCATATCGAGACCTCCGAGGAAGTCCAATATGGCGTCGAACCCTAAGGCGCTCTGTACAATAGCGACCAATATACTAAGTTCAAAGTACATATCAGAACAGCTGATGGCTGAACTGTAGGTACACAGACATAAAACTATTTCAATAAATTGTGAATTTTATGTAACTGTAAGACCAAATGCATAAAAACAGTCGAAAATTTAAGTTAAAGGTTGACAGTTACCAACCCAAATTACAGGTGTAAGTAAGCTAACTAGAATTTCCACTTAAACTTAACTAACGTGTGCAGTTAGAAGTACATAACCTCGTTCCATATGATCCTAATAAGAGGTTCACCAAAGCGGTTACAGGAATTAAATTTTCCAAAAAGAATAAACGTAGAAGTACAATGGTAATTCGTGATAATAGGGAGTTGTTCTTAGAGTAACCCCAGCAATTGTATAGGTAACGAGAGTCTCGTTATGCAGAATTAGTCGTTAAAATGCATTCACCGGGTGATGTACGTCTGTGTATGACTTAGCCGAATGTATTACCAGATATAAATTATGTGTTTTACTCAAGCGGATGGTACCATGTGAAGAAGTACCCATAAAATGTCCTATACTTGGTTTCAGACAGCAGTTGTACATTATTTCATAACTCGGAGAAACGTTGGCCGACTATGCTAGTAGCATCGGGCAATAATATCTTGAGGACGGAAGAAAGACGATAAAATTCAATAAGACGAAAAGAACCTCTTGATTCGAATCGAAATGTGTGTTAGAAACTAATTAGATGCGTAAAATACGAGCACTAACCAAATTTATTACAATTAGATATAATAGAAAGCCAAATCCAGTTCCAAAACTGTTAATTTTAAGTAATATTATAATAGAATTATAGAAATCTTCTCCATATATCATGTTCGTTTTTTAACGACGCATCAATTTTCTTAAAAATGGCCTCCTTGCCAAAAAGAACCAGAAAAAGAACGTGGTTTTCTTCAACTTTTGAAACTATCACATGTTCAAATTTATTTGAAAAAGCAAAGGTGTAATGTACACGGTTGTCAAACTTACTAATATTGTAGTTAAAGTATAGGATGTTGCGTAATCAATAAGCATAAAAATTTCAACTTGTTCGCAAATTTCCTTACACAAAAGTTACACGTATCAAATCAATCTATACGAGTAAGGTCTATATATTGGTATTTTTATATTTTTTACATATACAGTTGTTTCAGAAATATTTGATAAAAATCAAACAGCTCCTAATAAACACCCCCTCCCGCCTATCAATTTCTCCCAAAATCTAATCAAATCCAAGCGAAATGAAAATAATCTTAAATACAAAATTTTAAGCATGTCGGTGTTTTCGTTCTGGAGTCATGGATACCAATAGCGTTTTCGACTTATCGACAAGTAGTGCGCACTCTGCACTGTTTTAGTGTTTAGCAACACTAACGCAGTGCACTCAAGGGTAACTTAGGTGCAGTTGGTCTAATCCGAACATATGGTTAGAAAAAGTACAATAGTTTAGTGAGGTTATAATTCTCGGTTGTGGCGGTCATTATTCATTTCATTGTTTGAGGCGTAGATAAACCCGGTTTAAGGTACTTTAGCAACACACCATAAACGAAGAAATCTTGGAGTTACAGTTTCAAGTAAATAATCAGCCCTTAAAAATTATGGTTAGCATCAGATGACCTTCTGTTTAAATCAACTCGTAAATCATCCATTTGCAATTTCAAATATACAAAAGTCGTTTTTCATTACAGTTGATGATGAATATACTGTCGATTATATACGTCAATTGATAAAACATAAATTAGTACATATAGAATAAGATTTACGCACGCTCGAACGAGTTTCAGAAGATGGGTAAGTTTTCACAATGGCATTAAATAAAGGTATTGTAATGATGTAAATTGTAGCGCTATTGTTATATACTACAATAATGAGGAAACGAACGCTTCAGATATTCCAGAAGAAAGTTCCAAAACTGCCAATGGTGAATCTCGAGATTCAGAAACCATGAATGTAGATGATAAATTAACTGCAGGCACATGGTATACATAACTAATTATTTAAATTATGTCTGCAATATATTTCAGAATGGACAGACGGCGCCATTAAGCTGTTATTGGATATTGTGATTATTTGAAACAGATAGGCCCAATGAAGACATTTAAGACTAAAAAAGTAATGTGGAAAAGGATCAGCGAGGACATTGGAAAAATTTGCCACTTAACATTCATAGCAGTACAATTTGAGAACAGGTATAAAACAATAATAAAAAGGAAAAAAGCAGTCGTCGATAATAATTCGACAAGTGGAGTGCAACGGATGGAAGTTCCGTTTGAAGAAGAGATGAAAAAAAATTCAGACATGGACGACAGGATCACACCAGAGGTTATTGTTTCCCCAAATAATACGAAGAAATTTAAACGTAAAAGGAGTAGTGAAGATACTTCTTCAGATAAGAGTTCCAGAAAAAGTATTCAACACACATTAGTTGAATTATACGTAGAAAAGGAGGCAAATCGAGAGCGACGACACCATGAAAAATTGGAATTAATAAAATCATTGTTCGAACATAAGTAATGCTTGATTATCGGTCATTTTTTTTGCACTTAAAACCGGCACTGTAGTTTGCCTTGGGTGCTGAAAAGGAGCATTCAATTAGCACTGAAGTCACTTTTTTAATAGCACGAAAGCCGGTTGCTAACTGCACTGTTGTACTAAACATATAATCCGAAGATAACAATTACTCTCGGTGCACGGTAGTGCGGCAACAGGGCAGTAATTCGAAAACGCTGTAACGCACATCCACATACAGACATCACGGCCGATCTTGGGGAAACTTGTAAGGCGTTGTAAAATGAGCTAATAAATCGATTTAGCGATAGTAAAAAAAACGTCGATTGCATAACCTTCTATACCTACATATGTTATGTAGGTTAGAAGGTAACAATAGTTATTAATTAATTGAATAGAAACTATAAAATAAACTCTCAAATTCGGAATATGACCCGATTTTTATCAAATTTCCCACACGTCCCGAGTGCGACGAGATAAGAAACGTGCCATGTACCGTTTCGACGGGAATACTCACATCAGGCCGTCGCGTCCCCCCCCTTTCGAGATTTCCCTGGGTCGCGTTTGCGTGGGATTGAAATAAAAATTCGCCGCCGGTCCGACGTGAGGGTCGAAGAGTTCGCGATCGACGACGAAGGAGTGGGGAGAGATTAGGGCGTCGTGACGTATAGTTCAAACTATCGTCCACGAGGGAGGTGGCTGCGTATGGTGGGAAGATTTCTCGTAGATTTTCTCGAAAACGGGATCCCAGAAATTATTTAAACTTTAAGCATCGATAGGGACCGTGGAGAACTACATTACCCCGATAACGCCATAGCCGGCTATCGCTTCGTTTCTCGGGAGGGGGGGGTGAAGGTAGTTTTTCGTTAATTTCGATTGGCTCGGCCGAATGAAAATTTAGAGGGTTCGTGTTTTTTGCGTTCGCCGCGCATTTCGAGTGCGCATCGATCGAAGACGGGGAAAGTTCGGCAAGTGTCACGGGACGGGTGGGGAAAACGGTCAAAGTGGCCGACGTGTACGTGTGCTTTGGAAACGTGATTGTACGAGACGTATCGTTTCACGGTTTGGATTTTTACATAATGGAAATATGTTCACTATCGAATGACGTTTGCAGCTCGAAAATTGGATCGGATTTGAGCGAGTTACAAACTGTTTCAATATTTTTTAAATGGGGATAATTTACGGCTTCCCCGCTCTCTTTCGATTCCTTGCGTCGAAACGAACCGGGGGAAAAATTTTTTGTCAAAATCGAACTGTTACTTCCAATGCAATGGCCTTTCAAAATTTAAAATAAAAATCAAACACAATTTTTTCCAAATATTTGTGCTAAGTGTCCAAATCGATGGATTTTGGTGCGAAAATGAACAAAATCGTCTAATTCTCTCTAAGTAGTACCGGCCTCGAGTTATCATGACGTTTCAATTTTTCAAAATTCACATAAATTGCCATAAATTTTGTACTTTTAAAGGCAGCGTTGCCATTTCACAACTAAACGACATGCCCTAATGGGGCCCATCGACTGCTGCTTATTCCACTTTCGTATCATTTATAATTTTTGAGTTATAGGGCAAAATATGAAATCGAAAAATTGCAACTTTGGCAATTTTTTTTAACCACTTCCCGTTGGAATTTTAACGTTTTATGTTACTTTACGGCGACGAGTTCTATCACAGCATATTTTTTTCTTTTCAAAATAAATTAATAAATAAATAAATCTTCAACTTTTTTATTAATCTTATTAAATACATAAATAAATTAATAATAATTTTTAATTACATATTTACCTTTGAACATATTCGTCCATAACAAAAACTTATAACTTTTTTGTATCCCCTCCACTTTTCGAGATATAGAGCCATCTTCCTTATCTCGCGCATCCGAACTCTGAAATTTGAAATATAAGTTTTCTGGGACACCTAGATGGATAATCCGTCAAAAACCGCAAGTCCACTTTTTTGGCCCAAAACTCGAACTTGGGATGGAACTTATGTTCAAACTCAGGTTATACTGTCGTACTATAAGCACAATACAACTTTAAAACTGATCCTAAATTAAAACTGAGCTATACAATGAGCAAAAAAACGTGATCGCCCCTAAATCGATCCAAACTACTCCTAAAATAATTTTTAGACCTTTTACAAACATTTTGGGTTTTAACCAAATTTGACCCATCTAACCTCAACCCCATATATATATATATATATATATATATATATATATATATATATATATATACCCATAGTTGTCTTCGTTTAAATTCCGTAGATATTCATGTGATCAATACATACTTTTTAAATTTGATATAAAAGGGTTTGCTCACCAAACTAATTGAATATTTATTAATTTATGTTTTTATAATTTACATTCTTTTTATTATAATCTACTATAATTTAGCAAGATCATATTTCATTATATAAACAGTTAAAATTGAAATAAGTTTTTCAATATTATTTTTTATTTGAAATAGTTTCAATGTTATTAAATATAAAAAGATAAATTCACCTTTTGATGCTTTACATTTTGAAGTTGGCATTTATGTGTGTATAAACATGCACATTTGTTTCCCATAAGTTTTTAACTAATTTTCTTTTTATTATATTTCAAGTATCTGATTTTAATTGTAATTATGTTATTTTTGAAACAAATTTTATTTATAATAAAGAAAATGTTTCATATTATATTTAAAATTATCAATTTCTTAATTACATTGGAACTACATCATTTACATTTGCGCTACTGTTAACGTTACCACTGATGAACGATTTCGAAGAGAACCTTACGTTTTCAGTATGAACGTTACATTTCTTATTTTTGACACACATAACCTATCTGTAAAATACTTTCACATTTAATAAACATATTTATTTAATCCAAGTACAAAACAATTATAATATATATTATTTTTTATTCTTATAAATTTATAATTGAAACTACTATATATATATATATATATATATATATATATATATATATATATGTTTATAGAATATAGGAACATCTCCAAAAATGTAAACATATAGTTCAGTTAGTAATGTATTAATCCATAACAGTTGTATGATTAGTAACTTTTTTTAACATTAATTTTAATTACTATTTCTTTTTAGATCATTTGAAGACCTGTAAAAATGTAAAATAGCATATACGAATTAAATGAGTTATTAGCGTTTAGATACGTAATTGTTTTTATGTAGTAATATGCTTTTATGTATACTTATTTGACTATTTTCAAAAATTGAAGTTGGTTATTCTTAAATGTTTGAATGAAATTTTGAGGGTCAACCACTTAATTTAATTATTACGTATCAGACTGTACTTGCAGAACATATTATTTTGGAGGTATTGCATGTCAAACAGACATTTTATTTTACAATTATATAATTTGGCAACGTTTAAACTTTCATGAAATTTTTACTCTCATAAATATTATTTTGATAGATTTGTATGGCAATGTGACATTTCATTTTACAATAGTTGAATACTTCCCACTATGTAATTTGACAACATTTTAACTTTCATACCATTTTTAATTTTATAAATATTTTGGCTTAGATTAGGAAAGAGAGGGGATACCGTTCGTCGCATTTCGCAAAGGTTAACATTCTGTTACCAAAATCGGTTAGACGCCATTGTTTTGGTGGAAAACAAAGGATTTGGTACGGTGTAGTTTTCTTGTGATTTTTTGTGGTTCTTATGACTTTTCCATTTAAAATTATGTTGTAAGTAATGGTTGGATGTGCAGCTTATAGTTGTAAAAGCCACAGCAGTTCAAAAAATCCTGAAATTTCCTTTCACAAGTAAATAAAAATTTGCATTCTTTCACAAATATTTTTTATCTCTGATATCTAGAAAATTATATTTTATACAATTATATTTGAGGAATATAGGTATTAATAGAGATATACGAAGCCGATTATAATATTTTGGTTTGAAATCTTATTAAGCATAATTATTAAATTAGTGTTGTTATGCTTATTTTCACTGTCAACAGTGGCGTACGGCTAAGATTAAAATAACAAATAGGAATTTTTAAAAATCAAGTCTCGATAGGAGGATTCTGTACGAAGTAAATTAACGAAATTAATCCTATTTAAAGGTCAGTAAAATGTTTTTTGTAACCACAATAAAACTGTTTTTATATATGGGTGTTTTATTAATTCCTAAACCTGAGAACAATGTAATTTTATGGTTAACGTAGCCTCTACGCCACGCCACTGACACTGTGGCATTGGTTCCTAATGGTAACAGATTCTTACGCTGCATTATACGTCCACTATTATTACCTAGTCTAAGTATTTTGGTATGTCAAAAAGACAGCAAACGAAAACGTAATTTGGCAACAGATAAAATTCTTAATGACAATTGTTAAAGTCCAATATTGAGGTTAAAAATGTTAGTTATTAAAATGTTTTAATTCGTCAAAAAGTTGAATACCTCCAAAAATTTAATTTGGCAACATTTAAAGTTATGAATGACAATTGTTAAAATCAAACGTTTAGGTTAATAATGTTACCTTATTGAATATGTAAGTTGGTACTTACACAAATATTATTTTGATAACATTGCATGTTAAAAAGTTGAATACTTCCAAAAATGTAATTTGGCAACATTTAAAATTCTGAATAATAATTGCTAAAGTCATACATTTTGGTTAATAATGTTACCTACTTAAATGTATAAGTTGGTATTTACACTAGTATTATTTAGGGAGGGGAGACGACAGGCGATCTCGAAAAGCATCCAAGGGTCGGCCATATTTTTAACAGATTTCGTCGTTTGTTATGTAAAGTGTATGTGACACCATTTGACTTTTTTAAATTATAGTGATGGCTTGATGTGCTCTGCGTAGGATGTTACAGGGCCGTACGCCATGATTTAAAAAACACTTTGTTTTCATTTGTCACTGTTACTTTATTAATTTTAATTTGAACTGAACCTGGTATCTGCCATGTTGATAGCAGATTTAGTCCCACCTACCACGGACGTTTTTGTATCGGATGAAGTGGTATAATGCTAAGTTTCCATACCTGCTGTACGGCGTCGTCGTTTTAACTGCGCACCGCTAAACGCTTTGACGTCAAAATAGTACAAATTTTTGTAACGTTTAGCTGTGGAGCGTTGTATATAGCAAAAACGTAAACATAATATAACATAACCTTAAAATCAATTTTGTGAAGAATGTCCGATAAAGTATTAATCGCCGCATATGTATATCTCAAATTTAAGCGGATGCGGAGGAAACGAAGAAAAGTGTGGATTAATAACATTATACAAAACAGAAGTCGTCAAGGAGACCACAGTCTTCTTGCTGAATTAAAAATTGAAAATAGCAGTTTGTTTTTTAATTATATGCGAATGAGTAGAAATACTTTTAATTATATATTGCAAAGAATAGAGCCTACAATCGCAAAAATCCATTGGTCTAGAACACCAATTCCTTCTGCAACACGATTGGCATTAACCCTCAGGTAACATATTTTTTTGTATGAAATAATGTGATTGTACATGCTGTAATGAACATTTCTTCAAGATATTTGGCAACTGGTGACAGTATTACATCAATTGTGTACAGTTATCGCATTGGGAAGGCCACTGCTACTAAAATTATACCAGAGACATTAAAAGCTATTTGCGATAATTTCCAAATGGAGGTGTTACCTGTTCGATCAGAACAAACATGGTTATCCATAGCTAGTGGTTTTTGGATTAGATGGAACTTTCCCAACTGCATCGGAGCTATAGATGGTAAACATGTTATGCTGCAGGTAGGTATTTACATTATTTCGCAGAAGTGTTATAATAATTAATTGATTTTAGGCTCCACCAAATAGTGGTTCGCAGTATTACAATTACAAAGGTCGACACAGTATAATTCTACTAGCAGTATGTGATGCACAGTACCGCTTTACTATGGTAGACATAGGAGCATTTGGCCGTCAAAGTGATGGTGGTGTGTTTAAAAATAGTACATTTGGTCAACACATCGATCAAGGAAGTTTAAATATCCCACTTCCTAATGCATTACCAAATGGTGGACCTTGTCTACCGTATGTATTCATTGCTGATGAAGCATTTCGACTCACTCAAAACATGATGCGACCTTATCCACGCCATCGAAATGGTGTTTTAACTATTGACAAGAGGGTTTTCAATTACCGTTTGTCACGAGCAAGACGGGTAATTGAAAACAGTTTTGGAATCTTAACAGCAAAGTGACAAATTTATCGTAAACCACTGAATACAAGTATGACAACAGCAATAGCAATTGTGCAAGGTACCATTTGTCTACATAATTTAATTATGATGAAAGAAAAGATACCTCTCACAAAGGCTATTTTACATAATGAGGAGGATACGGATAATATGCTTTTACATTCGGTAAACAATTTTGGAAGTAACACACATTCAAGGAATTCAGGAAGTTTGAGAGATACCTTTAAGGATTATTTTGTTGGAAAAGGTTCTGTTCCTTGGCAATTAGAGAAAGCAATGAATTGTAACTATTAAGGTGGTTGTAAGTTGAATAGAACATTATATGTATTTTCAACATGTACATTTTATTAATAATCACTTTTATATAAATATTCTTTTAATTTAACCATAATTTCAATTTCAAAATTCATACGAGTTTCATCATCTAGTTTCTTCATGCCAATACTTAATCTTTTACAAAAGAGGTCAGTGGCATCAAGAACATCAGTAGCGGGCTCTTTAGTAAGCTTGTCAATCAGCAGTGCTTCTATTGCATTTTCATTATGCTTGCGTTTTTTTATCGGAGTTTTATCAGTATCAAAGGGTTCATTGATTGGAGATGTACATTACTAATTGTTGGAGATGGTACATTACTAATTGTTGGAGATGGTACATTACTAATTGTGGGGGAAAGTAATGGAGCATCATCCAGAAATTTTAATAGTTCGTAATATTTATACATCACAGGTTGATTTTGCTGAGCAGAACCGCTTGGTATGTACTTTTTTATTTCATGTTTATTTCTAACATAACGATCTCTTATATTTTTCCATTTTTTCTTTATTTCCTCTATAGATAAAATATTTTGCAACACTTTGGCAACTCGTTTTGATATTTCATTTATTAACAACTCATCAATATCATAAATAGCTTCCTCATCTTTTAGTAAGGTGTTATTTTCGCTGGAGGAGTGCACGTTTTCTGAATCATTAAATTCATTTTCCATTATTTCGGAGTCTCCGTCAGACCAAGAACCTTCATCTGTAAAATTTTAAAATGTTCAATGAACACCAAGGTACATAAATCAATGGTAAATTACTAAAGTAAAATAAAATATTCAACACCTACTATTAATATTGACGTCTGTAGATGCAGTATTGGAAGCTGAAGTGCACGGTAAGTTAGAGTAATTGGTGGATGTAATATAACAGCGATGTTTTTTTACATCAAAAAACACTTTCTTGCATGTACTGCAGATATAAGCTTATAATAAACAAAATGATTTAACGTAAAGTTTAAAGATAAATATCCTTACTTTATTCATTATGTGAGTATAATGAAACAAAAACAAACGTTCTAACCTCACACCGTTACAAACACGCCGCTGAAAGTTGAAACGAAACCAACTTTTCGAAGTCATGAAATGACGACAAAACAGTACTCAGCTGCACTACGACGATCTCAACACAAAATCGTATTTTGGATTCTGATTGGTTAATACCAAAAACGTCGCGCAGCTATAACGCTAAAACGTTGGTATGGAAACTTAGCATTATGTCGTCTCCCCTCCCTTCCTACCTCAATGGTCAGACACTGAGGTTAGGGATGTTACTTATTAAATATTTAAGTTGGCGCTACATTAATATCATTTTGGTAACATTGCACGTCAAAAAGTTGAATGCTTCCAAAAATACTGTCTATCAACATTTAAAGTTTCAAATGATAATTAGTAGCCAAATATTGAGTTAAAAATGTTACTTATTAAAAGGTTTAAGCTGGTACTGTCGTAAATGTTAGTTTGGTAGCATTAAACGTGAAAATGAGAGTTCTTCTTACCATTACTTAAAAATTACAAAATTAAACACTTCCTACAAGTGAATTTCTTTTTTTTTTGCAATTTTCATATTTTTTCAATATTACATATTAACTACATTCCAATCAAGTATATAATGAAAATAAAACCGATGATATTCATTTTAATTATATTTTTTACATCTATACTATTTTCAACAGAATATACCATATTTTCGATGAAATAAAATAATCAAAATCAAATTACGTTCAGATGTATTGTAACACGTGTCGTGACTAGCACGATTTTAAATGCGTAGCATTTACATGTCCACGGAATGACGAATTATTCTTCTAACTAAAAAAAAGCATAATTTTAGCATTTTTAACTGAAAATTTTTTTAAGAAAAGTTTTACCTTTAAGTAAATATCGTAAACGGTTATCAGGGCATGTTGTGACCATAACGCGGAGCGAAGCTCCACGCTAGTTTATTTACTATAAAGTAAATAAAACACTTGATTTCTAACGGTGCCCTTAAACTGTGTGTACCTACTACAGTCATTTTGGAAGATAATTTAAAGTAACGCATAAGACAATAATACTGATAGTCATTAAAAAGATACATAATTAAAATAATTCTGTTGACAAACCATATAGTGACTGTCATACAGGGTATTGACACTCTCTATTTTTACCTTCCAACCTACATATACGTACGTACATATATGTAGGTATAGAAGGTTATGCAATCAACTTTTTTCACT
Source organism: Vesta saturnalis (assembly GCA_036346205.1). Taxonomy (NCBI): domain Eukaryota; kingdom Metazoa; phylum Arthropoda; class Insecta; order Coleoptera; family Lampyridae; genus Vesta; species Vesta saturnalis. The sequence continues at coordinate 2,439,970 of JARFJB010002108.1, read as the reverse complement.
ATCGCTAAATCGATTTATTACAACGTTTTATTCCAACGTTTAACAAAGTTTTGCCAAGATCGGTCGTGATGTCACTGTGTGTGTGTGGATGTATGTTAGTAGCCACGACAACTTGAGAATGTACTGTTACACGTCCAAACCGCACTAGGCGTCGTGCATGCCTACTAATGTAAGCGGGTTGCCAAGCCAGCTAACAGGGAGATGGGCGTGGTCGAAATAATAAGTAAAATGAATGATTAATATGCTCAAACACCTTACACCTACATTCAAACAGCTCAGTCCGGGAAAATATGTCTCTAGGCGCCACCACAATCGAAACTTTGCTAATATAATTGTCTTAAGCTGGATGTTAATTAACCCTACTTGATTGTGGAAAGTAGGATTGTGCTTACTCGGTAAACTCCTATACGAAGGTTCTAAAACAAACACTCGTCCCAAACAATTCAACTCAAACTCAAATAAATTTAGCACTACCCAGGTTATTAAAAACTTTTTGAATACACCTCGTATACCAAAACTTCCAAAATAAAATTTATCACTCAAATTCGTTCACGTAACCAACAATTATATTTTCTACTTATTAATGAATAAACTATTCTTCCTCCAATATTCGGTAATTAATTTTTAAAATTCCTAACATGAACGTTATCTTTTAAATTTAATTTTCTTTTTATATCACTTCTGAATCGTATTGACATTCGTAAATAATTTAAGGTTTCAAAACTCCAACTCTTTGTTATACTTAATGACATTTTTAAGACAACCGCTGATCCGTTAATTGTGCATTGCGCTAATGAAACTAACATGAAATTTTGCAATCAACCTGGCAAATATAAACTTTCAGGTTGTTCCTTATTCTTAAAAATCCAAAAAAAAATTAAAATATGCAAAGCTTACTTTTAAAATTGTCAAAACAAGATCACCAATTAAGTAAATGTTACAACTGTGTTTCATACCTGGCTAAATAAACAACAGAATAAAAATTTAACGATAAGTATATATTGTCCTGCATAAAATAATAAACAAATGACAAGAAACAAACACAAATATATTTACATATACCACTACAGCGTGGTTGAAAATCAAAACCACACGTCACTACCAATTTCTGCAAAATTCTTAATACTATACAACCCAACACAACATAATTCGAGAACGATTATCTTTTCGCTTCTAAGCTAATTAATATTTAATCACATTACACAAATGAACAAAACCAAAGAGATAATCGTGCTTTACTAAATTTTTAAAATACTTAGATATATTCCTTACTTAAAATTGTTCATTAATCCTTGGATTTTCTTTCTTCTTTATCTCGTAAATCAAATATTTGTACCCTTAAAATTGCCTGAAGCACATTACAAATGCTCAACAAAACTTATTCCTCTGTGCACTCGCGAATAATTCACTATGCGAGGTTATTACTCCCACAAACATGTAATAACGGTAAACATTTGGTTGCCTCTTACAATTTCTAGCAACCTTTACACCAATCTAGTCCCTTATACAAATAAAACTTTCGATGTCATATAACGTTACTTAAACATTGGCTTAATATACAACGAACACTTCGTTCACTTAACAGGTGGTCTCATAAATACTTTTAGCTGAATCTCGTTACAAGAACACGCGCTGCACTTAACACTTTAACATAACAACTGTTATCTTTTATAAATCTGCTTACGCACTTATTATTTTCTTGAAAATAAACAAACTAATTTTATCTTCAACTTCAATTTTATTATCGTTTTATTTATGAATGTCTTTTACGATTCATCCCCGGTTCGGGTTACGCAGTTGTTTAAACAATTACTGCCTCATTAAAATTCACAAATATACTCCAACATCATCCCATTCTATCACACACTACCTCGCGTGCGCGTCTCACCGAGCTCTCATCACAAGCCAAAAGCTAACTTCCTAACTAACTCGTCAATCCCTGACTTTCCTATTTATAACTTCAGTCATCCATCTTTAAACATGTCTTCCTTCCGCGTTATATTCTCCAATAATATTCATTCAAAATTCCATAGTTCCAATAGATGCTACCCTCTATACAAGCACGCGTGCAATTACAATACATCGCCATATTTGTTTTTACTTACAAATTTTTCAATTACTTCATGAAGAAATCATTTTCGTCACCACATTCATTCAGTAGCCACTCTGGACCATTACACAACTTTTAACAGTTATCTCCAACCTGCGCTCGATCTGCTTCCGCAACATTTGCAAAAATAAGCACCGTCTAAGGTCTCAAATTCCATATACATACATTTATTCTCAAAACAATTGCACAACATTACAAAACCCTTCGGAAATTAATACTTAAACATACCCAATCTTTCTCTACATATTTTCTAAAACATTCTACACTTATTCTTCACATTTTCTAACCAAGATTACTCATCTTATCTTCAAACATTCCATTCTTTATCAGCAGCAAAACAGTAGCGATACAGTGGTAAGCATTATCGTCCCATCGACAAATTTCTTTTCACATTTACATTCATCAAAATCTAATTATTCCAACACTAAAGTCTCTCTAATATTCAAATACACGTATCTACATACAAAATTATATTTCTCCTAAATTTCCAGTGGCGTATCATACACCCACATACATTATGCATACACACAAAAAAATTTTTTTTTCGTTCAAACTCAATACACTCGTGCTCAAAACACGTAATACACGTCATTATAACATCCTACGTACAGGGTGCGTCAACGCAACCTGACAGTACATACTTGAAATTTTATATTTAGGCTTCATTTTATTTCTCCTGGAGCTGATTAAATTATGAGAGAAATCCAGCGGAGAAGAAGGGGAGGGGGTATTAAGGGCAGTTTTTGGTTCTTATCAAATATTTCAAAGATATAAAAATGCCTAGATATAGATCCTAACCCATTTCACCCCACGCATTTTTTTAGATAATTTTTTTATTTTTTTTTTAATTTTTGAATTCTTTAGTGAACTAGTAAGCGTTGTACATAAAAATAAAAAAAATAATTTTACTGGATTGGATAAAAAACGTGTACTCAAATGGATACAATGAAAAAGAAAGTGTATCACACAAAAATTATTTAATTTTGCAGCACTACAAACCAAAAAAATATAAAACAACAATTTATAAATAATAAGCATCTAAAACTACCTAACTATGAAAATTAATAGAACAGTTACGTTCAACGCATAAGGTTGTTTTGCACTTGATACACTCCCACCTGGCTCTCTGGTGACATTGTTTGCATCTTAGCTGTTTTCCTAATTTTCCTGGGAAATGTCCATTACCATCCGTAATCAGACTTTGTGGAACACTTCTGGGTTTTCGTATAGCACTACTCTTATCAAAACTTCGCAGAAAATGTCTTGAACTCTCTCTGATAAAACTTAGTAGATCTAATCTCTTATCTTTGTTAATCAATAAATGCAGTCTCCAAGCATTGACTACAGATACATTTAACATATGAGTCCAAAGCGGCCACCACCATTTTTTGCCTTGAACTGTCACTCCATAATTGTTTACCGCTTGATCAAGAAGATCAACACCGCCCATTCCAGCATTACAGGCAGCAAACAGCATCGGTTGTGGTAAATCAACTTTTTCTTTTTTTTCTTTGGACCATCGTTTTACTTTTCCCAGTGGTTCAAAACTGTCATAATTAGTTGCTATTATAACAATGTTATTGTCCTTCCATCTGACTAATAACTGTAAACTTTCGACATCGCACTGGTATTCAAAAAAACCACGCGTCTTTTTTTTTCATTTCTGCTTCTTTTGGTAAAGGGCATCTCTTAGATCTGTTGTCAGGAACTGTCCCAGTGGCTCGATATCCAAATTCTCGAGAATAACTAGTAAAATAATTGTCGAAGAAAATTATATGATCACTTGGCTGAACCACTGCTTCTAATAATTCCAACACAATTCTAGATCCCAGTGGTAAATCAGATTTACTTTGATTTTGTTTGGCACCACAGTGTCAAATTGGTAACAATACCCGGTGGAGCTGCAAAGCATCCAATCTTTGTAGCCGAATCGCACCGGTTTACCACGGATGAACTGTTTGGACGAATGATGACCAAAATACTTAACCATGGCCTCATCAATGGATCCCATGGAAGATACCCCACTGAAGAAAATTTGTATTCAATTGTTTCATCAAAGGACGCACCTTTGCCATTTTATCGGTCTTGTCAATTTCTTCATTGTTGCATAAATGAAAATATTTTTTCAAGTCATGGTATCTATTGCGACTGATACTATTGGACACAATAGGAGAATTTACGTCTTCATCTAGGCACCAATACAATCTTTCCCGTGGCAAATGGTGATAGCCACCAAACAAAAGAAATCCTATGAAGGTTCTGATTTCATTGCCCGATACGACGAAGTTGTGGTTGTTTTTTTGTAGTGCATATCTGTTAGTCTCTTGAACCAAATATGATATTACCTTGACATCGAAGAACTTTTGAAATAATTCAACAGGACTTTCAATTGTATTTTCACTTCGTTTTCGCGATCTATGTGACCCATTGGCGATTCCATGCTAATGTCAGTTACATGTTTTGTCCATTTGGGTTCTGATTTCCCAAATTTCCTTTTCTTGGCGGAACCATTCGTATTTGTTTGAAACCTCGCGAACGGTATATTGTCGTCAGAATCATATTCATTATTTGTAAAAACTTTGATTTCGCCAGGAATATCTCTTGGCAAAACATCTGATTGAATGTAGTCTTCGTCGATGTCATCCAAATCTGTTTCGTAATCAGGGCTTGGAGGAATAATGGTTAGGTCAATTTGTCTATCGTCATCCTCTAAATCTCCTATTGCAGACTCCAAATTTTTATATCGTCGGCCATAAAACGTACTAGTTTTTATTGCACGCGATTCCATCATCAATCACACTTCGACGGAAATATAATAATTGTAATAATGAACTACACAGTTTGACAACTCAATTATAACTAATAGCTTAGAGAGTACTAAAATACTAATGAGGTGATTAATATGATTTGTACTTACAATAGGTATAAAGAGTTTACAATGAACGACAGAAATTAAAAACTAATTAAATATAGATAAATTTTAATAAAAATGAAGAATGTTAATTGTTATTGATTAGCTCCAAAATTAGCAAGTAATGTAGACAATTTACAAATGAATTGAAAGTAATATTGGATGAGTAAAGAACGACTTTATAATCCCACTGTACTCAAATGGGTCCACACAAACTTGATGTCACATATTTTTTTATGTAAGCAACCAAATCCCATAAAACCAAAAAAACCACTTAATAGAATTACCTGGCAACCTGTTAGACAGGTTTAGTCAATTTTCAAAACGCATTACAACTGTTTATAAAAAAATTGCAACACACAGAAAACAACATCTTGCACAACCAATTTCAAAAAATTATTCCGGACAATAGCATTTTTTTTTTATATAAAAAATTTGGAAAATGCAACTCCTTACATGTTGATACAACTATTAGGTAGGGGTATTATATTAATTTTCAACCAATTATTTTTTAATATGACATTTGGCAAAGTGTACTCAAATGGGTACAATGGGCTGAAATGGGTTAATGTCGATAAATTATGTTCTATGCAATTTTTTCATACAAGGCGAAATTTGGCGGCAAAAAAGGTGGAATTGAAGTGTTTGTTAAAATTTTTGAAAATCTGAATAACGATTAATTTTATAATAAATTGTGAAGACATATTTTTTAAAGTTAATTTAATTTCACATGACTTTTATATATAAAGTATTTTAATACGAAGCCAAAAAGCATTAAAAATTATATAAGGAAAATGCTTAACCTGTATTATCCGTATTTTATAGAATCGAGCAGATTTGGAATATTTTTTAAGTTGTACATACAGTGTCCCAACGATAGAGTAAAGTAAGTTTATGCTTAACTAGAATTATTTGTGTAAATATTGTATGGACCATGGGGTAGAGGTAAGAAGTGTGCATTTTTTTAAAATATTGGAAGTTATACAGGGTGTGCCAGAAAAGCAGGACGTGAAAAAGTATGATTTTTTTAAATAGAACATCCCGTATTTGATTTTAGTTTTTAATTCTACGTGTCCATACAAACATATTTTGTCATACAAAATATTGGCTGAAAGTTTTTAGTTCTTGAGATATTCGTGTTTAAAGATTATTATGGTCATTTTCGTGGGGTTGATGAATGGGCAATTGTTCCGTTATTTCACAATAAAAAATTGATATTTCGTGTGAAAAATGAGTGATATTATACTAACGTTTAGACCGAGTAGTATTTCTAATTTTCTCAACAGGGTGTTTGTTATAACCATTCAAATTTGAAAATTCTCAAATTAAAAAAATCAGTTTTTTAATTGCACACTATATATTTTATTTCATTTTATTTGGGATTAAAAATCTATCATTTTGTCAAATATATCCTATATCTATCTTTGATAGTTTTCGAGGAATTTCGATTTTCTCACTAGCTACGTTACATACGATACTATAACATTATTGTGGATCGTGGTAGCCATGGAAAACAATTGCGACGAAATAAAACAAACCACCTAAGCGAGAATATTAACAGTTTTTATTAATGAGCAACAGTAATTCAATAATTATTCAACATTGCGTCTTAGTAAATGCTCAAATAGACGGCCTTCTTGCTGAATACACATATTGAGCCTTTTTCTCATGTTCTGTCTCACTTGGATAACATAAGAGGGTCACTGTGCGACAAGCTTCGCGAATTCTATTTTCATGTCCTCCCTTGTTGTAGGTTTAATAATATACACCCGATCTTTTATGTATCCCCATAGGAAAAAATCCAGTGGAGTTAAATCGCATGACCTGGGTGGCCATAATATAAAGCCATTACGTCCTATCCATTTCTCCAGGTATTGCTGGTTGAAGAATTCCCTTACGTCCCGATAAAAATGTGGAGGTGCACCATCCTGTTGCAACCACATATTTAGTCGTCCTTCTAAATTGATATCCTCAAGTAACACAGGCAATTCTTCACGTAAGAAATGCATACATACCTATTAACAATTAACGTCTATCTGACATTAAGTTTTAAATGTCCATCTGACATAGATTATTATATTTAAAAAATTATTGCACACAAATATACGTAGTGATCACATTTCTTTTCGCAACCTAAAGTGTTTTTTAAGATGAATTGTTAAATTACCTTTCTAATTTGTTCTACAATATCGTTGGCAAATGTATTCATACTTCAAGAGCATTTTGAAGATGAATCTTAAAATCATCTTTGAGACGATTCTCATAATTGGGTACATTGGTCATATTTGTATTGATAATTTGCAAGTGTCGTTTAAAATGAATCTTAAAATTACTTTTGTGATGTGTCGCATAATCACACTGATCACATTTGAATTCATAATTTGAAGAGTGTTTTTTAAAATGAATTGTTAAAATATGTTGCATAATCACATTGATTGCATTTGTATGCATAACTTGAAGAATGTTTTTGAAAATGGAGTGTAAAAAGATGTTTGCAATATGTTGCGTAATCACATTGGTTGCATTTGTATTCATCACTTGAAGAATGTTTTTTAAGATGATTTTTAAAATTACCTTTGTAATGTGTTACATAATCACATCGGTAACATTTAAATTCATAATTTGAAGAATGTTTTTTAAGATGAATTTTTAAACTAGATTTTTGATATGTTGCATAAACACATTGGTTACATTTATATTCAAAACTTGAAGAATGTTGTTTAAGGTGAACTGTTAAAAGATGTTTGTGATGTGTTCCATAATCATATTGGTTACATTTGAATCCATAACTTGAAGAGTGTATTTTAAGATGAATTTTTAAACTATCTTTGCGATTTGTTGCATAATCACATTGGTCACATTTGTATTCACAACTTAAAGAGTGTTTTTTAAGATGAATAGTTAAATTAGTTTTACGATATGATGTATAATCACATTGGTGGCATTTGTTTTCATAACTTGAATCGTGTTTTTTACGATGAATTTTGAAATTATCTTTGCGATTTGTTGCATAATCACATTGGTTGCATTTGAATTCATAACTTGACAAGTGTTTTTTAAGATGAATTGTTAGGTTAGCTTTGCGATATGCTGCATAATCACATTGATCACATTTGTATTCGTAACTTAAAGTGTGTTTTTAAGATGAATTATTAAATTAGCTTTGCGATGTGTTGCATAATCACATTGGTCGCATTTGTATTCATAACTTGGAATGTGTTTTAAAAGATGACTTTTCAAAGCTGCTTTCCATTTTGTTACATAATCACACCAGTCACAATTATATTTAAATTTTGAAGTGTACTTTAAATTGTAATATTTTAAATGTTCTTGCACTATTGTTGAACTATTGGATTGATTACGTTCACACTCTATGTTTGTGATGTATTTGACACTGTTTTTCTTTATATGATCTGCTTCACTTGGACTAACATCATTTGTTAGATAAGAGGTATCTTCTTTCTTAATATCCACATTATCTGTAAGAAAAGAGTCAAATTGTGTACTACTTGAACCCAATTGAATTCACCTTTTATTAGATCACTATTTATCATGAAATGTTGGGTTGCAAGTAAATCTATTCCTTCTTCTTGTTTTGGTTCGACTTTAATAAGTTTCATATCAATCTCATAAGACATTTCGAACAATTCGTTTACATAAAACTAATGTAATCATTATTAAAATAATTAATAATAATTTTTAATATGTAGTACGTCATGAAATTATTGACGCGATTAATAAGCGGTATTGCCAAAAGTACTAAGAAGTCGCCGGTTCAATAGGGTTATAGCTTATAGGCTTAAACCGTCTCGGTATTCGAGACGGTTATAGTTATACAGGGTGATCCAGATTGTTTGAAGTGGTCCACTTATTTCAAAAAAGCAATCTCCATATATCCCATTTAGTGCTCCCTACTATTTCCAGTGGTGTACAAACGGGTATTACTGATTGGGTGGGAAATTCAAAAGTTGACGATATATCAACAATAAATACAGCAAAATTTTAAATGACATAAATAGTCTGTACTTCTTGAAATACGTCTATCTTAATGTTATTATTAAAAACGCCAATAAGTAAATGAAATGTTTGTATTTCGATTTAGTTTAAATTTGACTGATGACGGAGACAGATTATAGTCTCCAAAAGTTATAATAGCTACTGAAAATGTAGTCCATTACTTTATAAGCATAAATTTACTCTATGTTTAGTATTGTCGAAGACGGCTGCATTATTGCATTAATGGCGTTTACTATGGCATTCTGTAACTCCTCAACCGTATTCAAACGATTTGCATACACAACATTTCTAAGATGACCAAAGAGAAAGCAGCCAAGCGAAGTCAAGCAAGGAGATCGTAGTACCCATCGATTTTCGCTTATTATTCTATTACCGAAAAATTGTAATAAATATGCCGACGTTGTACGGGCCGGGTGGACTGTTGCGGAATATTACTGAAAATACCCATTTTGAATCTCGTCGTCGTGCAGTTGTTCAATAAAAGGTCTTAGAATTAATTGTTGATAGTTTTCGGCATTTATATTTTCACTAAACAAAATTGCTCCAATTATTCGCATTCTCGACATAGCAATCCAAACTCCAGTTTTAACTGGATGTAATGGAGTTTCGATAAATACAAAGGTATTTTCAGTTGACCAGGTTCGATAATTTTGAGAATTTTTATAGCCGCTTAGTTGTAACCATGCCTCGTCCCTGAAAAATGTTATATCCAAAACATCATTGCTATTGAGATTTTCGTTAAACCAGGTGCATTATGTATCGACGCTTTTCAAAATCAGTCGCCAGCAATTCTTGTATAATACAGACATTTTGTACGGGTGTATTTTCAGTTTTTTTACAAGCCCTCTGATGACATGTCCCATACGAAACCCCTATAATTACAATTAATAAATAATCAACATTTAGTAATAAAAATGCCAAGAGATTTTCCTTTGAATACGGAGCCGGTGTCACGAAAACGTTGAACAATTCGACGAACACGCTGTGTGAATGTTTCGTAGGTATTGTGAATGTTGGCGAACAGTTGTTGGAATTCCTCGAACCAAGAAATTTGCGAATATTTCCAGCCTCCAAGATAAACTTATTGTGTTCTCCGAAAACATGACACTAACAATTATAACCTAAAAATTAATCGCATTTTATTTTTATTCCAAACCGCTCTGTATTTATTTACTTACCAGATAAATCAATTAAGTATATGGTGAAAGTTTTATAGCTAATTTTAATAGTAATTTTGAATTTAGTAAACAATTTGTATCATTATGCTATATTTAGACACACTAAACTTGGTGATAGGAGTTATTCCTTAATTTTTTGTTTTATAATTTTTAGTGTAGCTAAATATCCAAACAAATTAAAAAAAATACTAAATAATGCCAAAAATAAAGAAATTAAGACAATTTTATGTTGTTTTTTATAATACAATCTGATCCATTATTTTCTGCTTGTCACATAAGAACATGTAGACTTAACTTTTTGATAATAAGAAAAATGCTTTTCTACTATTTTTGTCAAGGTTTTCAAGACCAAAAGCAATAGAAATCAAATTAATCTATGTATTTTGGGCAAATGTAAGATTATTAAACATAATCCCTAGACCATTTTGGTGCAAGGGGTTATTACTCATTTTTCAATTTTTTTAAATTTTAGAGTGGCAAAGATACTCACTAAAAAATACTAAGGACCAAATAAAAAATTTCAGACAAAAATTGTACAACAAAAATATTTGTCAATAACATAAAAAAATGGCTAATGAAAAATTTTATTATTTTGAACAAGTATTACTTAGCAAAAATGATTTTTTTTCTAAAAAACCTATATAAAATCAATACTCCAATTATTGAGAATATGGATTGTGGATAATTTTATATTTAATCTAACCATTAGTCGTTGGCTTAAAATTCTAAATTATATGTTACATTAAGACATCATGTAACATACCTTTAATTTTAAGACAGCGTGGTATCACAGAAACTGACACAGATGGTTTAAATAAAATTTCGCATGTCAGAACAAAAATGAGTGTAAAATATCCTCTTGAAACGGTACACCACTGACCACCGGAAACTTCCGCCATATGCGATACCCATCCCAGACTCACATATAATTGACAAAAACTTCTTTCTGGTTTTTTATATTCTAAGGTTATAACGAAGGAAGGTTATTTTTTAACTTTTATTTTCGTTTATGTGACAACGAACCGGATGCGTAAGTCTGTTCCAAAAAAAATTCATTGTATACTGGTTTGCACTCCGGATTTAAAGCGGGGTACTTTCTGTTGGCAATTTAATAATTTGATGGTTTGCTTCAGCATGCTGCACATAAGTTTTGTATCAAACAATACGTATTCTTCGAAATATCTTTTGAAATTGATATGAAACTTATTAAAGTCGAACCTAAAGAGGAAGAAGGAATAGATTTACTTTTAACACGACACCCTATAGTCACGGCATACAAAACAAAATTGTTTTATATGCTGTGCTATAGTAATAAATAGTGATGTAATAAAAGGTGAAATTAATTACGTTTATGTAATAGTACAAAATTTGACACTATTTTACAGATAATGTGCACATTAAAATAGAAGAAACCTCTTACCTATTAATCATGCTAGCTAAAGTGAAGCAGGTCATATAAAGGAAAACAGTGTGAAATACGTCAAAAACATAGTGTGAATGTAATCAATTTAATAGCCCGGTAAAAGTGCAGAAAAATTTAAAACTTGACAGTAGAAGAGAGGCACTTGACGCCATCTTGGATTTTCTGAGGAAAACCCACTTTTCACTTTTTTATACGCCCACGTGGGGGCGCGTTTTTTCACTCCTATGGTTTCTTTTCGGAGGCCTTTTTCAACCCTTGATAGGATTTTCATCCCTAACTAAGGCCTTTTTGTTTTTACTCGCTTGCATGAGGGGCGCATTTTTTCAACCCTATTTTATGACAGCTCACGTACAGGACGGGTTTTTTTTTCAACCCCTAATTTTTTTTGTTTTTTTTAAAAGCCTTTTTGACAGCAATTTTTGTACCTGCTCACGTGAGGGGCAGATGTAGGGGTTGGTCTTGGACTTGGCGTTGGTCTTGGACCTGGAGTTGGTCTTAGGGTTATTTTTGATGGTCACCTAATTAAGGTTCTTTTGGTTGTATTAGGAGCAGTACCCCTGGAGGTTAAGCAAACGCACACGCATACAATGTTGGAAATTGCATAGTTACCCTAATAAGATATTATTATTAAAATTATCGATCCTACTGTTTAAATAGTCATATGCTATTGGATGATGTTTTACCTATACGAGAAATTTATACATTGTATTTCTAATAAGGAGGTTCTTGTAAGACACGTGTAGGGCTTCGCAACTTGTTCTCAGGCCTTCACCCCTGGCTGGAGATGGTATGGGAACCCTAACCTTATAAGACAAGTGTAGAGCTTAGCCCCTATTGTGGCCCCCTTGGTGGAATTGTATGAGGGTTCTAACTTAATCTTACAGCTGTAGGCCTTCGCCCCGTCATACAAAATTGTATTCTAATAAGGTGGCCCTAGCCTTGTAAGACAGGACTTGTATCAGGGTCTGCGCCCTGGTCCCTTTGAGTAAAAATTGATTTTAGCGCCATCTAGTGGCGTATAGACTAATGAACATTTTCCATAATAGAAGTTGATAATGCACACTCTCTCTCTCTCTCTCTCTCTCTCTCTCTGTCTTGCTCTGTCTTGTTTCTCTCTCTCCTTCTCTCTCTTTAAGCTCTTTCTCACACACAAATAAATCAATTAATTAATTAATCAATCTCAAACAAATCATGCTCGATCGAATCAACCAGATCAATCTCAATCAATCAACCGAAATTATGTCTTACAGTTTGCGGAAACCAGATTACAGTTCAAAACTGAATACATTAAAGTCTAATTAAATATGACGTGAAATAATAAGTAATTTCTACCCTAATGCAATAATGCTTTATGTATAGGCAGATTCTCTCTTTCTAAACAGACACCACCTATACATTCGGAAAATTATATCTGATTTATTTGCATGTTCTATTACATACACACAAGTTGTTTCATAGAAACGTGTTCGTTAACTGTTATAAAAACCCCATTAAAAAGACTGGAAAGTAATAATTACTTATGTAGTACATAGAGTTAAATTAAATTAACATGTTTTTAAGAATATCAAACTGATATAATGGAAATAAAAGGCAAAAGGTTTTAATGGTTTATTATTATACGTGAATTAACAATAACCACAAGTTTAAAATCCACGAATACGTACGTACCAACTATTTGTAGGGCTGATCTTATGACGTCATCCTATAAGAGTAATAATACATTTTAAAAATCTTTATTGGCATTTTGTTAGCAATATCAAGTAAAACACACACACACACACACACACACACACACACACACACACACACACACACACATATATATATATATATATATATATATATATATATATATATATTAAAAATAATACGCTTACCTCTAGAAGTGTTTTTCCTTCAGTTGTTCTAATAACGATAACCATATGTTGAACTGAAAATATTTCTTATACAACGTGTCCACATGTAGTCGCACTAAAACACGTTTTATTAATGGCTGGATATAAACTAGCTATTACATTCCGATCATTAACTAATTTAGAAGGTAATACACAAAACCTGATTAGAGCTACTCGTATTTAACAATCATGTTGTACTTACAAAAATTTACATTCAAAACACTTACAAATATTTTAAAAATTTTGCTAACGCAAAAACACACACACGTACTTCACGTTATATGGATTTTTATCAGTTGAGATTAATAGCAATGTCAACTAAACGTTTTAAAATTTATAATCTGAAATAAGAGTGACGTAATCTAATTTTATTTGAAATTTTATAGAGAGCATCACCATCATCGAAATTTTGAGATACAATCACCTCATCGTCTTCACCTTGAACGATTATACTGTAACAACCTATAAAAGCAGCTAATAACCCCTGACAGTTTTTTATCAGACACTATTATTATTATTATTATTATTATTACATGGACATGAGGTTAGCCCTAAATTAACTGGTTTCAACACGGCTCTGGAAATGCTGCACACGCTTCAAATCTTTCAGTTCGTTCGCACAAGTTGTACCGTATTCATTTTCTTCAATTTTATCTGCATTCTGTTTCGAGACTGTAGTACGTTTTCTAATACATAAACAGAATCTTCAATATTGTGATACGTGTAGCAGCAAAACACATTAGCTAGCTAATTTCACCTCTATATTATTTTACATGCAAGACTGACCTTATCATAAATACATCTGTCAAAAAAGCTAATTAAACATAACTCCACGTACTGGGCATAGCAAGCAGCGTTTCCAATTATGGCTTTTAGTCAACACAATATTGCCTACAGCTACATACAATCGACTAACATTGCTTTAGCACGAGGATCAAACGAAAACACGCACGCACGCACAGACGCGCACGCACACACGCACGCGCGGACGCACGCACGCACGTACGCACGCACGCACGCATGCACGTGCGCACGCACGCACGCGGGTACGCACGCACGTACGCACACACACGCACGTACGTACGTACGCACACACGCACACACACACACAGACACACACACACACACACACACACACACACACACACACACACACACGAGCGCCCAAAAACATACAAACGCAAAAACACACAACACAAAAAACACGCAAATACGAAAAATGCCGATAGAGATTTTTAAAATGTATTATTACTCTTATAGGATGACGTCATACGATCAGCCCTACAAATAGTTGGTACGTACGTATTCGTGGATTTTAAACTTGTAGTTATTGTTAATTCACGTGTAATAATAAACCATTAAAACCTTTTGCCTTTTATTTCCATTATATCAGTTTGATATTCTTAAAAACATGTTAATTTAATTTAACTCTATGTAATACATAAGTAATTATTACTTTCCAGTCTTTTTAATGGGGTTTTTATAACAGTTAACGAACACGTTTCTATGAAACAATTTGTGTGTATGTAATTGAACATGCAAATAAATCAGATATAATTTTCCGAATGTATAGGTGGTGTCTGTTTTTTCGAAAGACAGAATCTGCTTATACATAAAGCATCATTACGTTAGGGTAGAAATTATTTATTATTTCGCTTCATATTTAATTAGACTTTAATGTATTCAGTTTTTAACTGTAATCTGGTTTCCCCAAACTGTAAGACATAATTTAGGTTGATTGATTGAGATTGATCTGGTTGATTTGATCGAGCATGATTTGTTTGAGATTGATTAATGAATTAATTGATTTGTTTGTGTGTGTGTGTGAGAGAGAGAGAGAGAGATAGAGAGAGAGAAACAAGATAGAGCAGGAGAGAGAAGTGGGCATTATCAACTTCTATTATTTATATATTTATATATATATATATATATATATATATATATATATATATATATATATATATATATATATATATATATATATATTTAGCGCCACTAGATGGCGCTAAAATCAATTTTTACTCAAAGGGGCCAAGGCGCAGACCCTGCTACGAGTCCTGTCTTAAAAGGCTAGGGCCACCTTATTAGAATACAATTTTGTATGACGGGGCGAAGGCCTACAGCTGTAAGATTAAGTTAGAACCCTCATACAATTCCACCAAGGGGGCCGCAATAGGGGCTAAGCTCTACACTTGTCTTATAAGGTTAGGGTTCCCATACCATCTCCAGCCAGGGGTGAAGGCCTGAGAACAAGTTGCGAAGCCCTACACGTGTCTTACAAGAACTTCCTTATTAGAAATACAATGTATAAATTTCTCGTATAGGTAAAATATCATCCAATAACATATGACCATTTAAACAATAGGATCGATAATTTTAATAATAATATCTTATTAGGGTAACTATGCAATTTCCAACATTGTATGCGTGTGCATTTGCCTAACCTCCAGGGGTACTGCTCTTAAAACAACCAAAAGGACCTTAATTAGATGACCATCAAAAATAACCCTACGACCAACTGCAGGTCCAAGACCAACCCCAAGACCAAACCCTACATCTGCCCCTCACGTGAGTAGGTACAAAAATTGCTGTCAAAAAGGCTCTTAATACAACAACAAAATTAGGGGTTGAAAAAGACGCGTCTTATACGTGAGCTGTCATAAAATAGGGGTGAAAAAATACGCCCCTCAAGTAAGCGAGTAAAAATAAAAAGGCCTTAATTAGGGATAAAAATCCCATCAAGGGTTGAATAAGGCCACCGAAAAGAAACCATAGGGGTGAAAAACCGCATCCCCCACGTGGGCGTATAAAAAAGTGAAAGGTGGGTTTTCCCCAGAAAATCCAAGATGGCGTCAAGTGCCTCTCTTCTACTCTTGACCTTTTAAAACATACTTCAAATTTCAAAAATAAGTGTGGCCATTATGATTATATCACAAATTTGAAAGCTGCTTTAAAATGTCACCTTTTAAGACACATCAAGTAAAGAATGCGAATGTCACCAATGTGATTATGCAAAAATCGCAAAGATACTTTAAAAGTTCATCTTAAAAAACACTTTTCAAGTTATAAAGACAAATGTGACCAATGCAATTATGCAACACCCCGCAAAAATAATTTAAATGTTCATCTTAAAAACACTCTTTAAATTATGAGTACAAGTGCGATCAATGTGATTATGCAGTAAAACAAAAAGGTCATTTAAAAATTCATCTTCAAAAACACTCTTCAAGTTACAAATGTGACCATTGTGATTATAGAACACATCATAAACCTTATTTAAAAACGCATTTTAAAAAACACTTCATAAGTTACGAATACAAATGCAACGACTGTAAATATGCAATTGGTCGCAGATATAATTTTAAGGTTTATCTTAAAAAACATTATTCAAGTTATGAATATCAATGTGACCTATGTGATGATGCTACAAATCTCAAAAATAATTTATAAGTTCATCTCAAAAACACTTCAAGATATGAATACAAATGTGGCCAATGCAACATATCACAAAACTTATTTAACAATTCATCTTAAAAAACACTCTTCAAGTTATGGATACAAATGTCACCCATGTGATTATGCGACACATCGAGAAAATAGTTTAAAAATTCATTTTAAAAAACACTCTTGAAGTTTTGAATTCAAATGTGCTTAATGAGATTATGCAACAAATTATAAAGATAATTTAAGAATTCATCTTAAAAGACACTCTTCAAGTTACGAATACAAATGTGAAAAATGTAATTATGCAACACATCACAAAACTTATTTAACAAATCATCTTAAAAAACACTCTTCAAGTTATGAGTTCACATGCAACCAATGTGATTATGTGACACATCACAAACATAATTTAAAAATTCATAAAAAAAACACTCTTCAAGTTATTAATCAAATGTGATCAATATCATTATGCAACACATTGGCAATGATAGTATTTTATGATACAACTGCATAAATAAGTTTTTAAAGCACGAAGCAACGAGATTGCGGACCCAACCACAGGAGGTGGCCACAACATTGTCCATTTTATTATGAAAAGTAAAATAGATTGAAAAAAAATGTTAACAAGATTTAATAAATATGAAAATGTAAACTTTCACCATTAACACTCATAATAAAATACTTATCTTTTTTGGGATTTTTTAATGGTGTACTTTAAATTATACAATCTAAACGTTTCGATAACACTTACAGTTATCTTTATGTTTATGTTTGAATTTTTCAAATTTGACAAAATTGTTTACTACATCTTTAACAATTTTTAACAAACATTACTACTGACGAAGATAACTGTAAGTGTTATCGAAACGTTTAGATTGTATAATTTAAAGTACACCATTAAAAAATCCCAAAAAAGATAAGTATTTTATTAAGATTTAATAAACTATGACATTGTTCTTTTTCGTCTATCGTTCATTTATGAGTTTCAGTAATGCATACAAAATCGTACATTAATGGTATACTTTAATAAATGATTTAAAAATGATGAAATAATGAACAATGTTAGTAGCATATCAATGATAATGTGATTTGTACTTAGTTTATTTAACTTTGTAATAATACATCATGTAATTTAATAAAATAAAATAAATATCTTCATTAGAATTAGAGCTTTTGTCAATATTTGTAGGTTAACGTCAAATAAATAAAAAGTCGAAATAAAGCTTCTGTTAATACTAGTTTAAAATGAATTTTCTAAAGTTTAGTGGCTTAGTGCAAGTACGATCGACTAAAAAATATTGTAACCAACGCGTATATAGTAGCTCCGCTCCGGGGAAAGGTGTCTCATGGCGGACTCGAGAATGGGGATATAATTATTACTGTGAAATGCATCTGTTTCCCTTTATCTTAGTGCGAAGTTCTCACATAAAGAAAGACGGGTTATATAATATACGTCTGCTACATATTTTAAATGCAGGACTTAAAAACGTATGTCGATTCTAAAGTCAAAGCGCATGACGCTGTCAGATGTCTTCTTGGCTATTTAACCTCAAATTATTCTTCGTATCTCGTTTCGTATAATCGCATCGTGTTTTGTAGTTTTAACGACAATAAAACGACAATTATAGGCTCCCGGGCCATAATGACCCGAACGCAATAAGTGAATCTTAAATATTACCGCAATAGGAGGATTAAAATCTACTTTTCTTCTGAATTACTGAGTTCGAACACTTGCTGTATCGAACTTCGCGATATATACCAGATTAACAAAATATTCTTGTATCAAGCATTCTGTAATACAAGACTATGTACAACGTTCAGTCTGCATAACAATATAAATTTTCTATAAAACTAATCGTTCCTAGAGGTTTAAGCACCTTAGTCCCGAAATAAGAGATTCACTATGTAAAATTTCTCTCATCCACCACCAACACCATTTTATAAGTCATTCAAACATAAAAATATCGATTTTATTACTAACCTATCCCTTTCAGGTAGAGAGTATTTACCACTATGCCTTTATCTTCTTGAAAATATTTCAACGAGCAATGAAATATTATCGAGCATTTCTTAACTGTATAATTTGTATACTTCTATGGCAGCTATCAAACAGGGACGTAATCAACATATTGCCTGATGTTGCTTTATTTATTTTAATGTGTTTTGAGTTAGTTATCCTCGTATAAATTAATTATTTTTCCTGTACCGCTAATATTATTTTTTCAGCCGCCGTAAGGAGAGTAGTTTCGATTGCCCAAGTGAATGGGGAGCCGCCCGTAGTGCCAGGGCCAAGAAGCGTCCATTTAATTTATTTATTTTTTGTTTAAAGTAAAGTAAAAATAAGTTTTTGTTTTGTTTAGAGCATATGTTTTTTTGTTATCATCTTAGTTTAAGTGTACATAGTTAGTATTGTAAAATTATAGAATATATGTATATACCTTTTTCTAGGTTGCAATTAATTAGCCCTATCTAAAAGAACTCACGCACTTATAAAATCGTTGCCTACCATTAAAATGCGTAGAACTGTTTAAATTATCAATCAAATTTAATTAAATTTTACACACAGATGCTCTACCTTAGCACACATCGCATAGTTGATGAGAAATCTCTTGAGCCACACTAATTTTTATGTAAATTATACATGTTTTGATTAGAACGCAGTTGAACCATTCGTCGATTGCTTTAACAGTGCGATACCTTTAAATAATCAAGTAAATATAATATACATCATTACCGTTATTATTATTAATAAATACAATCTGATGGTTTATTAATTAATTATTAAAAGAGTGTTGCCGTTACTACCACATGATAGCACTGTATATTTTATAAAATGTTTTGGTTATAGGCATACTGGATCAGTGTGACGTCACCATCGTTAAAAATTCGTCACTATCTTCACTCTTCACTATGTTAACGCATAATACGACCACAACCTACTGTGTTTTATATGCTGTGATAAGGCTTTGTAGTAGAATTAATTTTATCTTTGTTATATTACGACAAACGATAACCAATATACGACACGACATACGATTAATAGTAGAACAGAATCCTGAACTGTTTTGATACAACGTGCTTTCAAGATAGAATCGACGATCACCTAGGTCCTTCTGTGGACGTCAGAGGAACTACCAGGCCTTAAGTAACACGAATTCTTTGAGATGTCTTACGAGATTGATCAAATATTTATTAAAGTCGAACCTAAAGACGAAGAAGGAACAGATTTACTTCTAACCCAACATCTTATAGTACATAGTGATCAAATGACAGGTGAAATTAATTAAAGTTTAAGTAGTCCAAGTCTAACACTATTTTTACAGATGATGCGAATATCAAGAAAGAAGAGAACTCTTCTCTAATAAAAGATGCGAGCTTGAGTATTAAACCCATTACAAACGTACAGTGTGAACTTAATCAATTTAATAGTTCAACAAAGGTGCATGAAAATTTAAAATATGACATTTTAAAATACAATTCAACGTTTAAATATAAATGTGACCATTGTGATTACATATCAAAATGGAAATCAGCTTTGATACGTCACATTTTAAAACACACTTCAAATTATGAATACAAATGCAACCAATGTGATTATGCAGCCAAACAAAAACATAATTTAAAAATTCATATTAAAAAACACTTTTCAAGGTATGAATTCAACTGCGACCAGTGTGATTATGCAACACATCGCAAAGATAATTTTAATATTCATCTTAAAAAACACTTTTTAAGTTATGAATTCAAATGTGACCAATGTGATTATGTAACCAATTACAAAGATAGATTAAAAATTCATCTTAAAAAACACTTTTCAAGTTATGAATTCAATTGTGGCCAATGTGATTATGGAACAAATCGGAAAGGTAATTTAATAATTCATCTTAAAAAACACTCTTCAAGTTATGAATTTAAATGCGACCAATGTGATTATGCAACAAATCACAAAGGTGGTTTAACAATTCATCTTAAAAAACACTCTTCAAGTTATGATTTCAAATGTGAGCAGTGTGGTTATGCAACACATCGCAAAGGTTATTTTAATATTCATATTAAAAAACACTCTTCAAGTTATGACTTCAAATGCAAGGAGTGTGATTATGCAACATATCGCAAAGATACTTTTAAAATTCATCTTAAAAAACACTCTTCAAGTTATGAATTGAAATGAGGCCAATATGATATACAATACATTACAAAGATTCTTTTACGTATTCATCTTAAAAACTACATCTAATAAATAGAATTTTGGCTTATTTGTAATTGGATTCACACTGTTGGGAAAAATTTTATCTCTAATACCCTATAGGCCTATACTATGATTTGTAGCACCATTTTATATTTTTATCATCTGTTGTCATAACTATCATTGTGTTACCCTTTACTTGAAGTTCTCGTCCAAATTTGGTTGTAGCACACAGAATTAAGAATACCAATATACAGTTCAACGTATTTCATCATTTCCTCATTTTAAGTAAGAGGCGTTTAAAGTTTGGATGGAGAATGTGAGAATATTTTGTAAAGGCCTGCACAAGGTGGTTTTTTTTCGTTAATATTATAGGGTATAGGCTAAACGGTAAGAGATACAAAAAAACTAAGATACGTGTCCCATTCTCTTTTTTAGTGTTTAGTTTAATGGCGCGATCTGATCTACGCTAACTAAATTGGTTTCGAAGATATAGAGTGATTCTCAAAATCTGCCGGTTTTTATTATCTCTTATGACTCAGTTATTTATGGAGATAAAAAAAAGCTTTGCATACGAAAGTTTTATGACTTTTTACGTTAAATCCAGTGGCGTTCTTAAAAAATATATAGATGTTTGATTTTTTGAGATATTATCAAAAGTAGCATTTTCTTAAATGGAACACCCTGTATCTGATAATCTCAAAAAATTGCATTTTTTCTTGAGATTGCAACAATATATAACACTTAATATTTTGCATTGTCCTTAATAGCTAAAATACTAAAAAACATTTTTTTTTAGTTGGCCATTAATTGAATGTTTTAAGCAATTGTTTTTGTTTGTTTACATGTCATATAATTCAGTAACAATTATGTATTGGTATTCTTATTTCGTTTCCGATTATATTTTTTAAAAAAAGGTGATTAAAATGAATAATTTTCAAAATTATGAAAAATTAAATATGCTTGAGTGCTACATTGAGAGTAATAAAAATAAAGACGCAGCTCTAGACTTATATTTTGAGCGTTATCCGGTACGACGACAGCCAGAACAACAAATATTTGAAAGATTATATTACAATTTAAGTGAGTATGGATCATTTGGAAAACCAAGAAGTAAGATTTACAATAAGGCAAATAGAGAAAGAGATGAAATAAATACATTAGCTTGTGTTGCTGCTGATCCGACGATATCTAGCCGTAATATTGAGAAAGATATTGGCACATGTAAATCTAAAGTTTTAAAAACGTTAAGAAAGCATAAGTATACCTGGAGATGAAGAGCGGCGTTTAACATTTTGTCATTGATATTCGCAGCAGATTAATCGGAATCCCAATTTTTTTCAAAATATAATATGGACCGACGAGGCTTTTACATCTAGCGAAGGAATTTTTAATCGACATAAGAATCGATATTGGTCAAACATAAATCCTCATCAGACGGTCGCCAGGATACAACAAGGACGGTTTGGGTTCCATGTATGGGTGGCGCTATATCAAAACAGAGTCCTTAACTACAAAATTTTTAATGAAAATTTGAATGCTCAAGGATACATCCAAATTTTGGAAGAATGTGTAATAATGGAGTTGGATAACATGCCATTAGCTGCAAGAAATAATGTTTATTTACAACAAGACGGTGCTCCAGCACATAATAGCCACATGGTAAGGGATTTACTAAATGTTTTGGCGAAAATTGGCTTGGTACATATGGACCAAACAGATGGCCTCCGCGTTCCCCCGACCTGACGCCACGCGACTTGTATTTTTGGGGATCTATCAAAAATGAAGTCTATAAAACCCGAAGTAATACTGTAGAAGAACTCAGAGCAAATTTTATTAATTGCATTGGAAGAGTGCCAAATATTCAAATCTATAACGCCACTCGTTCAGTTACAAGGAGAGCCCAAAAATGCATCGAGCAGAATGGAAGACAATTTGAGCACCTTTTGTGATTTACCACGTATGCTAATTGTTATATATAAGTATTTGAAATAATTACTGTTGAGTTGTTATAAATCTTTTCTTGTTTTTTGTAATTGTTGTTTTAGTTTATTAATGTTTTATTATTGTTATTATCTGCAATTTTATTATGCCTATTATAAAATAAAGAATTGATTAAATCCATGGCCAACTAAAAAAAAAATGTTTTTTAGTATTTTAGCTATTTAGGACAATGCAAAATATTAAGTGTTATATATTGTTGCAATCTCAAGAAAAAATGCAATTTTTTGAGATTATCAGATACAGGGTGTCCCATTTGAGAAAATGCTACTTTTGATAATATCTCAAAAAATCAAACATCTATATTTTTTTTAAGAACGCCACTGGATTCAACGTAAAAAGTCATAAAACTTTCGTATCCAAAGCTTTTTTTATCTCCATAAATAACCGAGTCATAAGAGATCATAAAAACCGGCAGATTTCTGTATCTTCGAAACCAATCTAGTTAGCGTAGATCCGATTGCGCCATTAAACTAAACACTAAAAAAGAGAACGCGACACGTATCTTAGTTTTTTTGTATCTCTTACCGTTTAGCCTATACCCTAAAATATTAACGAAAAAAAAACCACCCTGTACAAACCATATAAACAGAACTTTCAAACTATCAATAATATTGAGATTAACTTAATTCTCTTCAATTTTTTTTTTTGAAGAAAAACCTACAAAATAATCAATAAAAATAGTGTCTATACGTATAATTAAACTAAAAAAACACATTTTGATACTAGAATTACATAGTTGTATACCTTCAAACTCAATTGTCAAAGCCAATTTTTTAAGTAAATAAATTTTTAAAACCTGTTCTCAAATTTTAGCGTTCCATGTATTAAAATTCGAGAATCTAAAGAGTATTCAATGTCCTAACCGTAATCTAAAAATGAACAATGCGTCTTAAAAGTAAAATCTGCTTCAATGGGTGTAATTTTCGTCCTGGCTAAAAATTTATCATCTTCTGACTGGTACTGATACTAAACTATTTAATAAATTAGGATCAAAAATTAAAAATATGTCACATAACGAAAAACAGTATGTTCTCCTGTTTTATTAAATGTCCATAAAAAAAATTTGTAAATTAAACATTCACCAAGTTTTAATTGAAGGCTTTCAAGATTTGGGACACCTTGGACGGTTGGAAAAAATGCAACACAGGCATTAGTCTTTATGATAAGAGATTTAATTACGAGATTGAAATTTTCAGTTTGCTATTGTTTATGCTCATCAGCTATTAAACATAATGATATCTAAATTAATTTTAAAAGTTATTGAGGATTTACACGTACGAGTTATTACTTGTGACCAAGGAGCTAACAATCGAGCTACTTTCGAAAATTTAGGAATGGAATAGGAGACGCCATACCTTTTTGTTAACAGAAAAATATTGGGGGGAGTAGTACTAGGGGACACAAAATATGTTTTAGTTCATAGAGACTTTATTAATTTTTACTAAGGTTTGATTTTTGTGGAAAAATGTTTGTAATACTTATGGTTATAAATAAATATCATAATGTTATGTTTTTTCAATGAAAACCTCAACTGATTCACTTATTACCTGTCTAGTAGTCAGTGGCGAAACTCGGGGGGTGCAAGGTGTGCCAGGCACACCCCAGGCAAGCCGTGACACACCCCAGAAAAACTGAGCACTTCCCCATTTTTCATTCTTATCTTAAATTCCATCTAACAACTTAATTCGTTAAATCTTAAACCATTGAGATAAACAAACGAGTAGTAATAGTGACATAGTGATAAGTACAATTATTAATTATTATTTATTATGTAAGGACATTAGAATATTCGTCATTCGAGCATAAGTTGTACCGGTGAAATAATATTTGTTTAGCTAAGCGGCGCGGCGGCGGTAGACTGTGACTGTGCTGCTCTTGGAATTGTTTTGGTTCATGATACTGATATGCGCTGAGTGTTGATGCATAAACAATAGCATGTATAGTTCCTCTTTCACGATGTAGTAAACCCAGCAAGCACAAAGATGCCGCAAAGATTAGTAGATTAGATTAGTTTACATACAGTTCACATTAATATTCTAAAAGATAACTTTGTATAAAGGAAGCGAGACTTGCAACAAAAATAGTGTAACATACCGGAAATGGTGACTCATTATTCCGAACAATCTAGATGTATGAATCATAATTACGATGCCTCGGCAGACGCAGACAGCAGCTTACGTAAATTATTAGTCATCGAACTTCTAGAAGATTCGAGAAGGGTTGCTTGCGTCATCGGTACCTATATAAGCAACGCTGCAACGCACGATGAATTCATGGGGTTAGTACTTGTTATATTTATGTTTAATGTTTTATGTAATATTATTATTATTATTATGAGCCAAGTGCCAATATAACCTGTGTTCGGTGTTCCATGTTCTGAGTCTTCTGTGCTGACAGCACAGTGCTGTGTGAAATAAAACATCAAAGCAAACAAATAGCCACTGCCAAGGCCAACTGCCACAAACAACTAAGGACTAAGGTAATTTTACTTATTTGTATGTTTGTTTTAGAGTATTATAAGATGTTAAAATTTTGATGGGTGAAAAAAAAAAAGGAAAGATTGCATCACAAGTTTCAGCTAATAATAATAATAATAGTTTAAAGTTAAAACTGCAAAGGGATTTTGATTTGTACTTTCTTTCACGCCTTTTACTTGTTTCCCCATCAGTATCCGAGCAGTTAGCTTCGGTGTTTATAAATTTGTTTTTATTTGAATTTGCGTTGCAGATTGCAGATTGTGGGCGGTTTGAACATGAAGAAATTCAAAGACATACGATCGTTTTTCAAATCTGCCACAAATCAACCCGACAAAGATGAGACTGAGACAAGGCAAACGTCTACTCCAGTATGCGACTCAACAACAAATATTGAGATAGCTTGTGATTTAACACAATCTTCAACTTCAAATATAGAAAATGTTGGTGGAGGCATACGAGAAGATGTAAATAAAGCCGCTGAAGAAGGGCAAGGTAGCAAAACATCCGATGTTTTTACATCTGCAGAAACAAATCAAAGAGGACGAACTGATCCACAAGATCAAGATCTGGGAACTCTTGATAGTGGTCCTTCGCAGCCAAGGGGCCCAAGGGTTGTTTTTCCAAAAAGTTCATTTGGAGATAGACGGAGATCGTTTTCGTCTCAATTCTTTGATACTTATCAGTGGCTTGAATATAGTGTGAAGTTAGATAAAGCGTTCTGCTTTGTCTGCAGACATTTTCGGCATTCTCCAAATATTCGAGATCAAAATGAAAAGTTTTCGATGAATGGGTTCAGTAATTGGAGGGAACTAAGTGAGTAGCTGAAACAACATGACACCTCTTTGGCTCACAGTGACTGTATGCAAAGGTTTGTAGGCTACAAGCATTCCTTGAAGGCCGTAGATGTTCATAAGAAGCTAACCATACAACATGAAGAAATGATAATACAGAACCGAGATTATATGATAAAATTAATCGACATGATTTTATACTTGACACGTCAAGGGCTGCCATTCCGAGGACACCGAGAAGACGCAACATCTACTAACCGAGGAAATTTTCTGGAGTTGGGTGAACTTGTGGCAAAACATGACACGAATTTTTCGATGCATCTAGACAGACATATCAGTTATTGCAGTTCCAAAATACAAAATGAAATAATAAGCATCGCATCTCAACTTGTTATTGAACAGATTGTAGAAGAAGTGCGGCAATGTGGTTTTTTTTCGATAATGGTTGATGAAGCTGCGTGCTACAAACAAGAACAATTGTCCGTGGCAATCAGATACACCGTAGGCTTGGAAGTTGAGGCACGTTTTCTTGGTTTCGTAGATTGTTCTTCTTCTAGAGATGCCGAGTTTAAAAATACTTATTAAAAAGTATCTAAGTAAATGCAGTTTGCTGAATAACGCCATATTAATTGGCCAATCTTATGATGGAGCCAGTGTTATGTCTGGGAAACACCAAGGACTGCAAGCCAAAATAAGGGAGGATCATCCACAAGCCATTTACTTTCATTGCTTGGCACACAGGATGAACTTGGTAATTGTCGACAGTTCTGCTAAGGTGTCTACTGCAGCTGCATTTTTCAACACTCTGGAGGCAATATACGTCCACTTTTCTCAACCCGGTCATCACTCTCATCTCATAAACGCCCGTGATGCTCTAGGTATAAAGCGGGGGGCGAAATGGGAAGTCTTAGCAGTACCAGGTGGAGTTGTCGATATGAAAATTGCAAATCCCTTTTGAAAAATTTCCAAGCAATTCGAAATGTTCTGGATGAGGAAATTGAACAAGGGCGAGACAAAAATTCTGTAGAAGCACTTGGAATACAGGCATCAATGATAAAGCCACAATTTATCGTTTGTTTGTTCGTCTTCCATTCAGTGTTAATGGTCGCAAATGTACTGAGTAAATATTTTCAGGATGCCACACTAGGTCAGGCTAGTGATATCATAGATAGCACTATAAGTAGCTTTGAAGAGAAGAGGAACAAATTTGAGGACCTGTGGAGTGAAATAGAAAAATTCTCAGGAGAACAAGACATTTGTTTGGAGCCTTTAAGGATTTCAAAAAAAAGGAAGCAACCACAAAGGCTTAATGGATATCTATCTGACTCAACCTTGGGTAAATCATCTGATCGACATACCTGCAGGAACTACAGCTCCCGAATACTGGAAAGTCAACATTTACTACCAAGTCATGGACAACGTGATTGGCAATATGAAAAAACGATTTGAAAATCTTCCCTTGCAAGATCGATTGATTCCTTTATAAAGCTAGATTTGGATCAAGCATTTGAGTTCGTCGCCAATTATCAGAGGGCCTTCAATATCGAAATCTCAACACTTCAAGCTGAAGTTTTAGTGATACGAAATTTATTCAAAAATAAAAATCTGGAAATCACGTTGGAAAATCTAAAAGTTCAAGTGAAGGGAGATCTGACAAATTACTACAAATTGCTGTAGGCCTTCCAATCAGTTCAGCTGGTTGCGAAAGAAGTTTCTCCGCTATGAGGCGGATAAAAACATGGCTGAGAACCACAATGGTACAAGATAGATTTTCAAATTTATCACTTCTCTGTATCGAAAATGCTTTAGTTAAGCGGCTGAACAAGTTCTCTCTGTTTTTATAAAAACAGATAGAAAACTAAAATTAGTTTGAAGTTTTTTTTATCCATACTTATATGTTATATTTCCTAAATAAAATGTGAAAACAAGAAAGTCTTTTACTTAAAGTAGGTATATGACAAACCCTGATGATGAAAACCAAAACTGTTTAAAATTGAGAGTGAAAACAAGATTGACGTAGTTTTCATACGCATGCATCTATAAAAAAGTGGTGTGTACGCCCCAACAAAATTTTTATACGCACCCCTCCTCAAAAAGAGCCCGTGGGGCCTGCCCCCCCCCCTCAGAAAAATTTTGTAGTTTCGCCACTGCGAGTACTATCTGAGACAGTGTCCGGTGCTAAGTGAGACAGCTATAAATTCAGGTCAAATTACAAAAAAATATTGTCTGGTAACATTAAACTTAACGAACATGTACAGAATTGAAATTTATGCTACATTTAATTGTTTGATTGTCTTTTTGTACTTTCAGGAATTGTTTTAGGTAGAATTGTAGAAATATATTTCAGTTCAATTGCACTTTTGTCTTCTTCCCTTGGAAACATGAAGCAAGAATAATTTTAGGCACTTTTACGAAGAAAAGAAACTATGAACTCATTTTCAGTAATGGAAATCACGTAGAATATTTTCTTATTAAAAAGAATAAAATCGTTCTCTGCAATATTTTCTTTACAGATAGGTATTTCGTGGATATCGTTCATTTCAGAAATCCAATCTTCTGTCTCTGATAGTTCCTCATCACTTGTGTCACTTTCAATCTCTGGTTTCTTACGTTTAATTTTCTTTCTCGCTGCAGTTGGGGTATTTTCTTTCAGTTCTTTCATGTTTTCATTAACTTTTTTTGAAAGTTTTATATGTTTTTTCTGGATTAGCTTTTATTTTTCCGGCGTCACTGTTAGGATGGTACTTTTAGCCTTTTTTCTTTTTTTTTAGTTTGTTTTCTAGCTTCAGCTTTCGGGAACGGTCTTAGTTTTTCAGGAGATATAAACGTTCTTTCAGTAGATAACTTTTGCTTCTTTGGAGGAGTCATTTCATTATTTATGGAATTTTCGATGGACTTGCGTTGTCCTTGTCATTCTTGTCATCGTCCACTTGTGTGGAAGCTTCTTTTACTCTAGCTGTATTTACGGTTTGTGTTGATTCTGAATTTTCTTCAGCAGCTCTTTCTGCTTGTAGCCCCGACGTATTTGGTTCAATGTCAGTTTCTGTTAACGGGCGATCTTCAGTAATTCTACCGGCCATATCGTAGATTGTCAGACGTACTCCAGGGTGTTGAACCATCCATTTATCACAAGCGGCATTAAAATATGATTTAAAAGGTCCGCAAATGGAAAATATCTAAGGGCTGCAGTTTGGTACTACAGTGTGGTGGGATAGTTAAAATATAAATACTTACGTCCCTAGCTTTGTTACCGATCTGCAAAGAAATGTGACTTTCATGATTGTCATAAATAAGAAGAGTAGGGTTATCTTTTGAACTGTGAGTGTGTTCGATGAAACGTTCAACAACATTTACGACCAGCTTAGAATTCATCCAGCCATTCAACTTAGCAAGCCCTTTTGCTCCACTGGGAGCATCTATCATCATATGATTTTTGAAATGCTTCCTTGGGAAGATTAGAACGAAGGGCAAAAAAGTTCCAATTGCTAAAACAATGACACATGTTGTAACAGTTTCCCCTCGTTCACTACTTGTGTACTGGTACACTTGTTTAACTCCCCTTGGAGCTAAAATCTTCTTAGGAACATGCACAGTCTGCGTCTCCGTTTCGTCTAAATTATAGACCCGGGGTCCATCCGCTAACTTTGAGTGTCGTTCCAAAATGGTTCTCAAGTTGTTGAAAAACAGGTCGACGTTGGTTTTATTAAATGAAGTTAATCGAGAAAGTCTGCAAGCCTCGGGCTTTCTGATTGATAATGCCTTGTTTTTCTTAATAAATGCCCTGCGCCGTTCTTCCCCAGCCATTTGATTTTTATCCCACGACACAAGGTAGTTGAAATTATTTTCTTTTGCATGGCATAAGCAATTTTTCTAGTTTTTATGACGGTTAATCCGTAATCCATTTTACTACATTTTATAAGATAATCTGCCAACATTTGTTCGTGGTCGGGTTTGAAAACTAGTCCATGTTGATAATTAGGTTCAAGTCGGCTCTCTGGATCATTTCGTTTTTTTTTTTTACATATCTATGCAAGGTTTGAAGTGGAATGTTGAACGTTTTAGCAGTAGCTCTAATTGAATAATTTTCGTTCAAGATCAAATTAACAGCATTTCCCATCACTTGACTACTAATGTTGCCAATTTTTCGAGGTTTGGGCTGTCTTGGCATCTAGAAACGAGTTTAAAATCATATTTCGAACAAAAAGACTAGAAGGGCAGAGAAAATATAATGTCTCACTTAGTACGCGTGTTGGCGTCTCAGTTAGTACTTTTTACACGTTAAAACTTTAAATCCTGCTTAATGTGTATTTCGGTTCCGGCTGTTTAAGCGCCCTAGATTGTTAGGTTAGGTCTGATAATACATTAATACACGAGTCAAATCAAAATATCGACTCAACTTTTTTTGTTTTTGATCATCTACAAATCTGAAATTGTAAGTCACATACCTTGAAACCTTTTCTGTAAATAGCTCGTTCACATTTTACGATAATTGTGCGAAACTTCACCACACGAGTTATAACGTCAACAGCACTTAGTACACCGACTCACTTAATACTACTCACCCCTACGGAATGTATGATGATCCTCACTTGATTAAAAGCCTTAGGAACAATTTGTTAACAAAAGATGTTTATTGCCGTTATGGAAAAATTACTTGGACAGATATTGAAAATCTTACGCGTCGATAAAGCCTCTCCTACTGTGAGAGCTGCAGTGAACATTAGTGACGTACACATAAATGCCAACCGCTTTCAAATGATGAAAGTTAAGTATGCTACATAGATATTTTCCAATTCTCTTAGAGCTTACTACTGCCGCACACACACAGATCAGCTAAATAGTGACAGTGCCCTTGGTACTGCGAACATTTTGACAAATATTTTAAATAGGTGAACCCTATACAGGCCGAATCCGTATTGTAGCACGTTATCATGCAAAAATAATACGAATGAAAATTATCTAAAGGAAAGCTTGAGTTGGCTAAAAACCTGGCGGTCGCATTGAAGAAATAATAAAGTTAAACAGGGTATATATATTGTTTTAAAGGTTTTGTCTACTCTACAGACGCCACTTTACAACTGTGGTCAGACCTCAAAAATGAAAATTATAACTTAACTTAACCTTCACGCCATTCGCTTGCGGGGTAGGCAAAACAATCCCTGCCTATTATTTATTTATCATTCATAATTTTCCTTCATTCTTTCCTATCTCCACATACCTCCCTATTCTCCGCAAGATTCATACATTGTCTCTGACATGCCCTTTTATTTTTAAAACTCCTTACCTTTCTTTCCTTTATCATAAATTCTACTACATTCAGACAAGTTTTACGCGGCCTATCAGGCACGGCTTTACCTCTAACCTCACCCGCATATATTTGCTTCGTTAATCTTGCGTTGTTCATTCTCTCAATATGACCAAACCGACGTAATGTACTACTTTTATATTTATCCATCATCATCTTTTCCTCGCCACACTGCTTCAGTGCACTCATTCTTTATCTTGTCCCTTCTCGTTTTACCACGTGCGCTTCTCAGGAATCTCATACCCATCTGCATACACTAGAAGTCGTACATTTACGTCACCAACCAATACACCATTTGTATCGGTACATGCTTGTCTGACACATTTATCCATGTATATTTTAGACATTAATTTTTGTTCTATGCGCAACGTGAATTGAACACGCTTACGCATTTCCATTCTGTGCCTCCTATCGTTTAGTACGTTATCTTTTTTTGCACTTTACTCCCTTGTATAAGGTATGTAAAGGTGTCTAATTACATTTTCTATATAATAGGGAACAAAAGTAGGAACAAGGAAACCGCTTATGTTTAGAAAGAGCTGAAATTTTGATAAATTTCCATATCGTTGTAAAGCGTGGTGTGACGTCACGATCTTTACTTATAAAATGGCGCCTGATAATGCATTGTCATCTGCATGAACATAAATGGAGATACCTTTGTTTTGCATAAATCACACATGCTGTTATACATATCCTGCGTTCGTCGTTATTATCAGCAGCTTTCGTAGTTCGAATCTGCGTTAGTCGTTTAATCTACATTTTCATTATTGTAGGTGTAACATTTTGTGACCATTACCTTATGTTGTCATATGTTATAGTTCGTTTATTTGTACGTTGAATACAAATGGAAATTACCTTTACATTATCGTATATTTGTCTTGGAATTGGAAATGAAATTTCTCAAGCTACAGTTCGTTTAAGACAAGATTAAAATAGTTATTTTGTACAAGTAAGTACTTATACTTTTAGTGCAGTTTAACTATATAACAAATCAGTTAGTGTTATTTTGGTACGGTTAAAAAGGAACAGCTGAGTTCTGCTCCTAAGATAAAAAAACATTTGAGTTCGTAACCTATCGTAACTGTAATTTGTTGACATAGGTCAATACACGTTTCATTATTGAATACAGTGTTGATCATATTGCATTTTGAATTTTAAGTAAACATAGATTATAAGGTTGTACAGTGTTTACTTTAGTTATTTTAAGATTGTAAGGCTGTACGAGAAATATCGTTTTAGTTATTTTATGCTGATATTAATAAGACATTTTGCTTTATCAAATGTACATATAAATGCAGTTGTTTAGTGTTTGAGATTGCCTCTTTCACATGTCCGCACGGCACAATTGACAACAGTTTTTCAAGCTTACCCTGAAAATTATAAATTCTTATTAACAAGCAGGTTAAACCAGGGCGCTTTAGAAAATCTATTTTTAGTGATAAGAAATAGAGGAGGTTATTGTGCAAATCCCACTGTAAAAGTGTTTGGACAAGATCTGCAACTTAATATGTTTATTAAACTAAAGTCCACCTGAAAACACCAACTGCGAAATTAGTGACGATGATGTAATTGTTACAGATACAAAAAGTGATTATGTAACGTAAAAATCAATATCGGATACTTTCTGATCGATTCTATAAATTTTCTGATTAGTACGGTTTGGAAAAACAAAATTTATCTGTAACCAAATCGTTAGGGTTGTTATTTACTTAAGTTTACTCGTTAATTATGTCTCTACCTTAATGATTTAACTTTTTTGTGTTTGCTGCCTTTATCATTTATTATAATGGATTAAATAATTTTCTTTTATTGCGTTTACTTTCCTACGTTATAAAGGAATTATTCCTTTTCGTATTTAACTTTGTAGTTCATAACAAACATACTTAAAATAAACCTGCTAGTGCCATCTATACTTAGGTTCTGGTTATTTTCAAATTCTTAAATTTTATAGGTACCTGTCACTTTGCTAAATCACCACTAGATGGTTATACCATTGAATAATTGCATATTACTAATCAGGTTTTATTTGAAAACAAACATCTGTTTAACATTTTTACAAAATTTGATAAGGACAGTTCTATTAAATATCTAGTTTTTACTAAGGTGTGGTTCTTGTAACACGGCCATCAAGGAAATATATTTCTTCATTCATTGGAGTAATATAAATCGCATTAAGGCGGGTTTAAAAATGTATATTACGTACACCCACATGGTGAGTTAACTTGATTTTCTTCAATCTCTTTATAATTAGAATCTTCCTTCTAGGCTCGAAATATGTTATGTAAAATTAAAAGAAGTATATGTAACCAAGTCAGGGTAACTTGTCACAAATAGCTCGCCTTCGGTCTACAGAGGTAAAACTGCATTATGCAATTAACTTGTTATTATATTCCTTACCTTTTTAGCTCCTGCTTCTTCATTTCTCGACTTTCTCTCGCTTACTTGTTCGTCTTCTCCGTTTAATAGTTGCGGTAAGATTAAGTATACGTTATATACCTCCTTGTCTCGTTTTGGTTTTGCTCCGATGTGCTCTTAAATTGGAACAACTCGTAAATGACTGGTAGCTGTGTCTCAATTGTGGATGTCTCGCTGTTACTGGATATTACGAGGATGGAAAAGGAACGGTACTAACTAACTACTTAAGTACTCGTTAGAAAAGGTTAGATTTTTCCATTTAGTATTAATAAAATCGTAACGTGGAATTTACTTTTGAACCTGTCACCGTTTATATGCTACCGTCAGATAGCGACAACATCTACAAGACAGTGTTTTAAATTCACCCTACTAAAACAACTTAATAGTTTGCTACCTTTGTTACGACTTCCTTGTCATATTGCTATTCGAAACCATTTGTGTACAAACATTTCACTAATTACAGACTGTTATAAAATGATCCAATCAGTAACTAATAGTTTGTGTATTTACTTTAACCAAACTCATCAGGGGTTATTACTGCATTTTTGTATAATCTAGTTAGGTATTAATTCTAGCTTCCATCTTTGTTATCATTTTAATGACTACTGTTTATACTATCGTTTGCGCAGTAGTAGAAATTAACAGCATAAATTATAAATTTCGTATACCGGTTGTCTTTGTCATATTACT
Source organism: Vesta saturnalis (assembly GCA_036346205.1). Classification (NCBI taxonomy): domain Eukaryota; kingdom Metazoa; phylum Arthropoda; class Insecta; order Coleoptera; family Lampyridae; genus Vesta; species Vesta saturnalis. Next base: position 2,405,124 of record JARFJB010002108.1, on the reverse strand, counting down.
TATACTGGGGTCTATATCGATATACGACCCACAGAATTTCAAGAATTTTTATATAGAGGTACGTACATGGGAGTGTTCTAAACACGATTCAATCAAAAAATTTGCGGATGATTCATATTTGATACATAAAAATAGAAAATAAAATTGCTTTGAATCAAGCTATTTTGTAAACAATTATAATATGCGAAATCTCTTCTCCTCGCATATGACAGTATACAGTGTTGCCAAACGTGACACAAAATAAAAAAAAATTAATTTTAATTATAATTTTATTAGCGTATGAAAAGAAAAAACTAAAATCTACTCCAACCTATCTGACTCACCGCGACATCCTTTTCGGGACAGTTATCCCTTAGCAATTGCACATTCGCAACGAAATAAAATTGGAAATAAGAAAGGAATCAAAAAGAAAACTAAAATCTACGCTAACCTATCTGACTCACCCCGACATCCTTTTCGCGACAGTTATCCCTTGGCGATTGTGCATTCGCAACGAAATAAAAATGGAAAAAGGAAACGAATAAAAAGGAAAACTAAAATCTACTCTAACCTATCTGACTCACCCCGACATCCTTTTCGCGACAGTTATCCCTTAGCGATTGCACATTCGCAACGAAATAAAAATGGAAATAAGAAAGGAATCAAAAAGAAAACTAAAATCTACTCTAACCTATCTGACTCACCCCGACATACTTTTCGCGACAGTTATCCCTTGGCGATTGTGCATTCGCAACGAAATAAAAATGGAAATAAGAAAGGAATAAAAAAGAAAACTAAAATCTACTCTAACCTATCTGACTCACAGCTTTACAGTAATATGCGTCTCTACATTCACATAACCAAACAAAATGTAACCACAATAGCTTATGGATTCATAGCAACAGATTTATTTTCGGTTTTTTTTTCAAATTAATATAAATCATCCGTAAATTTTTTGTTTAAATCGTATTTAGAACACTCTCATGTATGTACCCGTAAATAAAAAACTTTGAAATTCTGTGGGTCGTATATCAATATAGAACCCGTATACTGTATGTGTTAGCTTTTAAGTATCAAGTTTCTTTTATTGAGGGTAAGAGTGTTCAGATCATTGAACTTTAATTGTGAATTGATTAGTTATTAGTATATGCATGTTAATATATGAACTGAGTAAGCTTCCCTATTATTTAGTTATATATGCGAATTTGTCATATTTAAAGGAGGGGGGTTATTTGTATATTGTGAAACGAATGGCAAGCTGAATGATTACCTTTCTAACGTCCACTATTACGGTGGTTTATATGTATCTAAATTTCCCTTTTTTTTTGGGATTAAGTATGAAAGATCTTTCAGCGTCCCAGAGGGGTTATTAATAATTTCAGGTAATTTAAAGGTGACGTTATCACCAGTAAATCTCGCGGCTTGCCCTCGTTTGGGTACATACTCATACCTGCGCTCAATTACGCAGTTTCACTGTTAATTTAATTTTTTTTTGTTGTGCTTTTACTGTGATATTGGGATAAATGTATATTTAGTGATTATTATGGGGAAAAATTGCATTTTCTGATATGCATGCAGTATAAGACGATGTACAAATGGTCTTATATAACGAGCGATCAATCTCAAGTGCATGGTTCGGGTAAAAACTACGATCAGTTTCAAATCTGTACGAAGGTCATTAACTTATACATATTGTAAAATATTATCTTAATTTAAATAATGACTATTTTGTATTTGATTAGACTGCATTCCTATAAAATACAACAAAATAAATAAAATATTATTTAATGATTGGATTAAATCATTACAAAATAATGAATCTTAAGTATTTAAATGTTATAATTTCCTTATTTATTAAATAAAATTTACAGTACAGTTTATGGAATGACAATGTCTTTTACAAATTTGAAATTCAGAATATATAATTTGTCTTGATATAGACAGTTTGTAAATAACTCAAGAAAATACAAAAGTGAAAAACGAAGGTATAATATGACATAAACTGACATAGACTAAAGCTACACTAAAAATCCAAAGCAGCCAACTGCAAAACAACAATATTAACAACTAGGGATTTTTGTCATACCACTACAGTACACTTGAGATTGATTACGTTGTATGATTATTCATGGATAAATATATCTTAAAGGTTTGCATATAATAGTGTTGGTGGGAAATTAGATATAAATTTACTCTTGTTAAGGGAATTGTCGTTTAATTGCTATCTCTGTTACTCCCTGTTTCAAGCTTTACAGGGCATCCCTTTCAAGAATTAATAATTTGTCTTTTTCTTTTTTTAAAACTTGTGGCGCCTATTTCTTGTCCGTTCTCCCTATCTGTCTGTCCATAATCTCGTTTTATTTTGCTAATAAAAGTTGTGAAATTAGTTACGATCCTGTCTTTTTGGATAAGACGTGGATTTTTAGTCAAGGAAACGTTCGAAAATCAGCTAGTGGTGGGACGTTCGAAAAAGAGCTGAGGAAATGGTAAAACCTCTAGTAATCAATGTCGGAGAGTTGAGTGAAGATAGTGAAAGTGAAGGTGATGACTTAATTATAAGATGTTCAATATTTGAATTTAAAGCAAAAATTAGAATCTTAGTTACTTTATAACAATGTAAAGAATTATTATATTTAACATATACCTCTGTAGCTGTACTTAGGTTTACATTCGTTATATATGTGTGTGTATACAAATATATATATATATATATATATATATATATATATATATATATATATATATATATATATATATATATATATATATATATATATATATATATATATATATATATATATATATATATATATATATATATATATATATATATTTGAGATAGTTAGATATAAGTTTAAGACAGGGACTAGAGTGAATAAGCTTGTATTTCTTATAGTGGGCAATTTAAGATAAATTAGAATATATTTACACTGCATTTCATTAGGTAATACAGTTAGACAAGTGAAAGAAATTGATTGTGATTTAACGAAACAGGCTTGGTGAAATTTGCACAAGTTTGTTTAATCATAAAAAGCATTGGGCTATATAAGGAGCATGTGGGGAAGGTCAAATGGAGTTATATTTGTAAGTACGATTAAGTTCGTAGAACATATTTAATTAAATTCACAGTTTATTCAAATTATTTTGGCATTTTAGAAACCTTACAGATGTTTATCATACGGTTTAGGTTTATAATTATATCTAGAACATGTATCGAGTTAGTTACAATGCAGGAAAGATTTAAATTTTAAGAAAGGGTTATGGTGCGGACATGGTTTAGTTTTCACTCACAAACTTAGTGTACAAAAAAGTGCAACAGAAGAAGTAGTGCTTTGTAAACATTAAAGACAATATAAACAACAATTTTACATTTGAATATTTTACATATAAATACTTTTTGTGTAAAATTTTTGAAGAAGTGTGTTTAACAATATGGATTGTTGAGTTGAGAAAGTTTTAGACATTACAATAAAAGTGAACAATGTTGATGTTGAAGACAGTTTTAACAACTTACTAGAGTAACATTTTAAGTAATTTGGACGTTGTATACGCAAATTAAGTGTATATTTGTATAAAGTTAGGTTAAGTTTTAATTTTAAGGTTTTTGCAAATTTATAGTTTTTATAGAATAATTTGAGCATAAAATAAATTATTAGAGTAATTAATAGGAGGTTTGCCTCGTTTTCATGTAGAAATTTACATTGTAGAAGCTATTTAAACATAAAATTATTAAAATGGGGTTAACTACATAAATTTCCTACATGAAAAAGAATTTTCCGTTAAAATTAAGATATTTGAGTTTAAATAAATGTTTTCTAATTTAGTTTTTCGTGTAGATCACGAACATATATTTAGTTTAGGTGTAGAATTTAGGGTTTTTTAGGTATAAGTAAATTTAGATTAGAATATGTCAAATCGTAAATTTTTGAACCAATATATGGCTCGTGAGGTATCGTTTTGTGCGGAACTATGCACAGATTCCAATTCTGTTATCAAAATGTAAATCAGAAGTATTTTAAGAAAGTTATGGCATAATTTGTATTTTAGTAAAGTTTTCAAATTTGTTTAAACCAATCAGAGGCTTGGTTACTTTGTTTGTATGGTACAAAAAAAAGTTGAAATTTTTGTAGCTAACAGGATAGTATATAAGGAATTGATGCTGAATTCTCTCTCTCTCTCTCTCTCTCTTCCAAACACATTTCTAATTTTAAATTTTCTAACAAAAGTCAAAGTGTTGATAGTGTTTTGTGTTAACATGTAAGTTTCAAGTTACGTTACTATCCAAAATTTTGAAACGCGGTTAGTGAAGAGCCGAGAAATCAGAAACAATTGTTCTTAACCTACGATCAAATATAAAGTTAGGTTACCGATATAATTTTCTATTGTAATAAAGTTTTGTTTCGATTCAAATTTAACGTATTCAAATTTCGGTTGATGTTTTTTGTTTTTATTTATTTTTGTCGTTAATAAAATTATTCAGTTTTCTGAATTGATGTTTATTTTTCTGGAGCGACATATGATAAGTAATAAACGATATTCCATAACGGGATCTAAAGCAAAAAGTGAATTTGAATAAAGTTTTGCGAACCCAAAATAAAATTCTTAAATCGTAAATTTTATAAACATTTAAAACAACACTTAAATAAAATATAATTAAAAACACAGTGCTTAGTTGAAGTTATTTAAGCAATTATAATTTACATCACGATTACCACAAAGAAAAGTCGTCATTCAAACAAGGTGTACATTGGTTGAAGATTGGAAGTATATACAGCACCACCTTGAACAACGAACCAGTAACGTCGACCACATATGGGAAGAAGTCTACCCAAGTTTTATATGGAACCAGCCAAATGAAAACATCTTTTGGAAGTATGCCAATAGACGTGAGTTTATTTATCATAACCCTTAAATTGTTTTCATTATTTGTGTAATTTCCTGCATTTGTCTGTTTCATTTATATGTGTATATGTTTGTGCAATAACGGTATAAACATCTGTAAAGTAATTGAATCTTTATTATTCTATCAACATTTCAATTTCAATTATAAAATGGTTAAACTCACATTTTTTAAGATTTTTCCATTTGACATTTTTGACAGGCTGCTATTTATTTCAGTTAAGACGCTACGCATGCGTTATTGTGCAGGTTTAACTAAGGTCTGTTTCACATACCATCCATTTATTATAATTTGGAATTTATATAATAAAGAACCATTTCATGATTTCACCTTTACCTTTAAATGCAATTAAATTCACATAAAAAAAAATTAAATTTATATTAAAGAGTAAATTATATTTATTTCTTTTGCCAACAATAAATGAACTCTATCCCCGATTATGAGATGTTTGAGCTAGTTCGGTGCATAACAATTATAATTGAACTCTATCCCCTATTAAAAGATACAGAGCCAGTTCATTACTAGCAGTACACTCAATATATATATATATATATATATATATATATATATATATGGGTATGGTACGAACATGGTAAATTTGTAATTCAAAGACAAAGTATATAAAACATACATAAGAAGTGATTGTGACTTAAAAACATAATTAAGAACATGAACAACAATTGTGCAGTGTGATATTTAATATAAAATTGCAAATTTGATACAAAAATTGACAAAATACTTAAACAATGTGAAATGACAAAATTAAGAACTATGGAGTACAAGTGAAGAGTATTGGTGTTAGAGACAGATATAAGGACACATTTTATGAACATTTCAAGTGTTATAGACAGTTACTACACAAATTAAAAGTAAATTTATATTAAGTTAGGTGAAGTATTATTTGTAAGAATTTCACAAAATTATAGTTTTTATAGGGTAAGATCAAATAAAATAAATTATAAAAACATTTAATAGTAGGTTTCTCTCATTTCAACATGGAATTTAACTATAAATATGTAATATAAACATAAAATTAGAAAAGTTGGGTTAACTACCTAAATTTTAGATATGAAGGTGGAAATTTTGTAAAATTTAGATAAAATTGGTTGAAATAAACGTATTCTAATACAGTTTTTTATGTGGAATGTGAATATGTAATTCGTTTAGTTGTAGGATGTAAGATTTTTTTGATATTAGTAAATTTAGATTATAAGTTGTCAGAACGAAAATTATCGAAGCAAAATAGGGCTTGTGAGGTGTCTTTTATGCGGAATTTTGCCCTGATTCCAAATCTGTAATTAAAAATCAAATCCGAATTGTTTTAAAAAAGATATAGCATAATTTTGTGTGTAATGTAGAGAAAAAATTGAAAATTTGGTTCCTAGGAGAAAAGTATAAAAGGAATTGCTCCTGATTTCTCACTTCCTGCCTTTTTGTTTTTTTTTTAAATTTTTGTGACTAACGAGTCATAGTGTTAGTGTTATTTGTGTTAACATGTAGGTAACAATTCTCGTAAACATGATCGGATTTGAAACGCGATCGACGTAGAGTTGAGATATCAGAAACAATTGTTTTAACCTATAACTAAAATAAGGTTACCAATCACAATTGTCGATAAAATTGTAATTGTTTCGTTTTTCAAGATCGTGTGTAAACATCGGGTGATGTGCAATTTTTTTTGTATGTTAATAAATTTCTTCAATTATTTGGATTCGATGTTTATTTTGTTGACAGTGATTAAGATCATAAAATAAATTTTCACTTCAGAACGGAATCTAAAATAAAGGTGCAAGGGAATACAAAAATCTATATAAAATTAAAATACAAAATTAAATCCGAGAAATTATTAAATAGATAATACAACATTTTGAAAACACAAATAAAATAAAGTGCTTGTCTGAAAGTATTTGAGCATTGTAAGTACATCGTATTTACCACATGAAGAACAGTCAACAGTTATTTGATATGGATGAAATTATGGAATGTTAAGCAGCATATTTGGGACCGCAAGGCAGTATCTCCGATTTATGGAAGGAAGTCTACGTCGAATGTTTAATGTGGAGCAACCCGACATGACCATTATTTGGAATTTGCAGCAACACATGTGAGTTGTATTTCTCTATCATAACCCTATTGCATTGATTTTTTTTTTTGATGTCCAGTATTTATTATTTTTTTGATAATCTATAAATGTTTGTACGAATACACGTGTCAATATCTGAAAAGTAAATGATTCAGTGTTATAAAATTAAAATTGTGCTCAATAATTTAGATCAATTGCAGACATTTTTGACAGGCTACATTTATTTCAGTATTAAGTACGCAACGCATGCGTAATTTGTTTAGATCTCAACAAAGTTGGTTTCACATTGTAACTGTTTATTATTATATACAGTTTGATCATTTACATGAATATTCCCCGATTTAATTTATTTTGCCAACAATCAATGTTTATTACAATTGAACCCTATCCCCAAAAGAGATTTTGAGTTAGTACGGCGCATTATATAATATTTTTTTTGTTAATATTATTACGATAAGAATTTTTTTTTCACCAAAGATTAATAAATATAAATAGATTAAATAATAATTTTCCACGTATTAGCCATCACAATATATATATATATATATATATATATACATTGACAAACTATAAACTGAAATTTTTAAAATCGGTTATATCATTAACTAATAATAAATCTCATTCTTAACATCCAATACAGTGTATTTATTTATGACAAAATCAGTTATTTATAAGTAGCTTCGATAACCAAATTACAGTCTTGACTCTTTTGACGCACTGTCGACTGCTAGCTAATTCATTTATTATTGAAAATTATTGATATAATTAATTTGTAAAATAGATCCAAAACGAAATTTTGTTGACCCGGTCTCGGTTCTGATAATCGTTTACAGTCGTACAATATATTTTTATCATATGACTACCCACACTCGGTGGGCTTTACATGCGAGAATAAGTGCAAACAGACCTTAAACGAAATCCGACTTTATTTATACGAGTGGATGGGAATTATTAAGACCTAAATCCCGAGATATTCGAACAATACTTTTATTTAACTTTGACAGCGCAGTTTAAATATGAAAATAACCTCGAAACATTGACGATGTTTTGTTGGTATTTAAAATTACTAACTATATGAACCAATAAGGACATACGTTTTAAAAATCTTAAACCATGCTTTACTAAAAGATGAGTCATAAGACAACTCTCGCCGGCCCGACTTTATCCACTCGCCTGACTTTATATTGTGTATGCGTTAGATTTTGTAAATCATGATTCGGTCGTGACTATTTTTAGTAAAAAATGAAGTGTATTAAGGTGGAAATGGATAGTGGAGATAGGTGCACACCGATAATTTTGGAAGTTTACTGCCCCATTTAAGGAAAACGGTGCTTCACCTGTGAAGACTATTTTTTGTAAAATTTCCTCGCTGTTATTGAATAAATTAAATAATGCTTCATAAAAATCGGCGCGTTCAATTTTGTCGTCATAGTATAGTTGTTGGTGATTATGAAATTTGTAGGACCTGTGTGTAGGGGAGAGTGGGGCAAGTGAGTCACCTTAAGGATCAAAGAGGTATAACTTTGTTACTTTTAGAAATAAAACAGTGTTTATTAGATACAGAACAACTTTAACTGTTTATATAATAACTTGACCTTAAAAAATGAATAAAATATAAAATCGTTGATAAAATGTCAGACTTAAAAAAAATGGCAAATGACTCACGTGCCCCAGGCTATGGGGTAAGTGAATCATCTATGTGGGGCAAGGTAGTCCTTAGACTAATAATTATCGGCAGTTATCACAAACATAATTATTAGCACCTGGTTCATTGTCTGAACACTCCTCGTGCATCCAGGCACCACATTTTATGCACATGATCCATTCTTCATAACAAGTCTCTCCATATGTCTCATGACAATAAACGCATATTGTGTTTTTATCTTCCTCTGATATGTTGCTGGTTCTGCTGAATAGGTAGAGGAGGGGCCCATAAATGGCCACCTCGTTCACCAGAAATTACAAAAATGGATTTTTTTTATGGTGGGGTTATGTCAAAGAACAAGTATACAAAACATTCGCGACTACTAAGGAAGACATGAAGAATAGAATTAGAGAGGTTTTCCGAACTGCTGATATCGATATGTTACATCGTGCTAGTAGAGCTTTTGAAGATCGCATACATTATTGTATAGAAGTAAATGGTGGTCATTTTGAACATTTAATAAAATAATTATCTAACGTTTTTAGTTCTTTCTTATTTGTTATTAAGTTATTTTTGTTTAAATTGTTTATTTTGAGTTTTGTAGATATCCTATTTATTTTATTACATTTTTTAAAGGTAGAAAATTACTGGTTTGATTTTGTCACAAAAAATTATCGAAAGTAGAAGTATTCTAAACGTCACATTCAAAGCTTGCTTGTTAAAAACATGAAGTTTTAAATCATAAACTAAAAATGCAATTTTCTTAAAAACAATCAATTTTAGAGAGTACATTATACAGACATAATTAGAAGGGATAAAACAGTTTTACAAGATGGTAAAATAATATACTGTTTCATTTAAAAAAATGAAGTTTTTGCTAATTGAAATCTCCTGAATTAATTAATACTTATCCAAAAAACACCCCGAACCCCAAACGAAACTTTTACTATGTTCAGACATTTCAGCCATCCTTTACCTTCGTACCTACCAAATAAGTTTAGTTGCTTATCACTGATAACGTTTATTTGGCAGCATTTATAGTGCACCAATTTTCGCCAAATGTTCATATTTTTCGCTTCAGCTTGGCAACGTCGTAATTTATGGGAAAAGAAAAGATAGGGCTAGATGCAGAATTGTACGCTAAATTCGATGGTAAACAAATATACAGGGTGTTCTATTAAAAAAAGTAAACATGCTGTCTCACTTAGGCTGAACACCCTGTATATTTCAAAATATTTTAGAAATTTGTATCTGCCCAAACATAACAACTTCTATTTAAAACATTTGTTTGCATTTTTGATCCTAAGTAAGTTATTGCACTTTCACACACAAATGGGCCACCCTGTATGTATAAACAATGATAACACTTTTATAAAATCGTTGCCAACTATTGAAATGCGTATAACTTTTTTAATTATCAATCAAATTTAATGAAATTTTACACACAGATGCTCTACCTTAGCACACATCACGTAGCTGATGATAAATTTCTTGACCAACCACTAGTTTTGATGTAAATTATACATGTTTGGATTAGAACGCAGATGAAGCATTCGACGATTGCTTTAACAGTATTGTAATGCCTTTAAATATGCAAGTAAATATGACATATATCATCACTGTTATTATTATTAATAAATAGAATATGAAATATGGATGGTTTACTAATTTATAATACCCGGATATCAACAATGAATGACCGAAAAAAAAACTGCTTTTTACAGAATTTTTATCAAAAGTTTATTCCAAGTTACTAGTGAAATTAGGCACAAATATTTATTTCATCTTCGATTGACATTTCATAAACGTGCATAGATTTTTCCTTTTTCAATTATTTCTTTATCTACATTTGTGTTACAATAAAATAGTTTTTTTAAAACTCATTAATAAATTAACCAGGACCTTCAAGGTAAATTTATTCGTGTATTCTATGCCTTTTTCGTAAATAAATTTTTTTAGGTTATAATGCCTTTTACTGTGGAAAGTTTATTTTGGAAGCTTATTTCCGAAACCGCGAAAAAGATGTAGATGGAAACTGGAAGTATTCAGCACGATTATGTGTTGAAGAATATCAACATGACTTTCAGAACATCGAATTAGATGATGATGTTTTATGCCGACACATTCGAAGAATTGTTAGTCGTTTTCATGAGCATGGTAGTGTTTGCAAGGGAAAATCTACGGGTCGCAAAACTGTACTTACAGAGGAAGTAGTGGAAAATGTACGCACACATTTGGAAAGAAGTGCATTGTTAATTCATTATTTGCTGTGCTTTAGATCAATATATACAGATTTGAGTTATCTTAAAAAACAATAGGTGCATCATAAAGCAAACATGGTGACTAGTTCCATATGAGAAGGACTAAATCAGTGGTATATAATCTGAAATAAGTTTTTGTTCACAAATTAGAATGCAATGCAAAAGTGATATCTAGCATTAAGTTAAATAAGTTTTTCCATTATAATGTATTTGTGATGTTCACCAGTGTACATTCAAAGGTGGTCAGCAAAAATGGTGTACCTGACTTGTGCTGAATATGTTAAATGTATGCATTTATAATAAACTAACCAGTCATACATGTAATTTGTTTTCACTAATATTATTTAACAAATATAGCATACATTGATTTCTGATTAATGACAAATTCATTTAAATGTTTTAATGTCATTGTAAAGGTAACATCATCCAATATCACTCCTTTTTTTAAATATTCACTCTCCACATATTCACACACTTTCTTCGAGTTCGCAGCTGTAATTTTTTTCAATTCTTCATTGCCAATTGCTTAACACCTACCATTTGAAATGTCACATTCCTCACTGCTATCCGATTTTTCAATGGGATTTAATTCAGAGTGGTACAAAGGGAGACGAAGGACAGCATGACCATTTTCAACTAGTAGCTTATCTAGAACGGTTTCTTCAGCAACACATTCTTGTAACTGGGATAATGGCATTGTCGTCGTACCTTCTTTTCTTTTTCATAAATTGGTACACATTGTAGATAATTTGCCGCCCTTGGCTATGAATTACCTTTCGATTATTCATTTTCAACCTGACAACAAAATTCATACAATATTGCTTATTTCAAACCACTCATGTCAATATAAACAAAAAGATCATTAAACGCTCATCTAAACAGTTTTTACTCTCTAAACTGTACATTATTCTCGTAACCAAATTAAGGTTAAAAAGCAAAATTTGTTTTAAACATTACTTTTAGTATATAAAAGCACTTACAAAACTTGAATTTGACGAGTAAATACCATGTATTGGTTTAATACACCAGAAATACGCCTTGGAAATCCAGAAAATCTGTAATATCAATTAAAAATAATAAATGATAATTTTTAACCAAATTTTTACATACCTTATAACAATTTCCCTTTAGTCTTAAGAAAGACTAAATTACAATTATTGAAGTTTTTGTACGTCTACATAATACGCAATTCGTCATTCAGCAAAGTTTTTGTCATTTATGGTAGTATTTATTTTAATATCTGCATTTACGCCACTGGACATAGCACAATTTTCATTTTAAGGATGCGGAACAGTAGTACTGTTCTAGGAGCGGCACGGTCAAACAATGATGATCGCACTGTAGTGTTGTTGTTACTATACGTGTAGCACTGCATATTTTATAAAATGTTTTGGTTATAGGCATACTGGTTGAGTGTGACGTCATCGCTGTTAAAAATTCGTCACTATCTTCACTACATTAATGTATAATACGACTTTGTTGTAAAATTAATTTTATGTTGGTTATATTACGACAAACCATAACCAACAGTAGAACAGCCTGAAAGGAGAAGTTAAGCGAGGGTCAATCCTGAACTATTCTGGTACAACGTGCTTTCAAGATAGAATCGACGGTCACCTAGATGCTTCTGTGGCCCTCAGGGGAACTACCAGGCCTTAAGTAACACAAATTCTTTGAGATGTCTTACGAGGTTGATGTGAAACTTATTAAAGTCGAACCTAAAGAGGAAGAAGGAATAGATTTACTTCTAACCCAACAAGTTATAGTAAATAGTGATCAAATAAAAAGTGAAATTAATTACGGTTTAAGTAGCACAAAGTTTAACACTATTTTTACAGATGATGTGAATGTCAAGAAAGAAGACACCTCTTCTGTAATAAAAGAATATAAACTATTTAATAGTTCAACAAAGGTGCATGAAAATTTGAAACATGACATTTTAAAATACAATTCAAATTTTAAGTATAAATGTGATCATTGTGATTATATATCAAAATGGAAATCAGCTTTGATGCGTCATGTTTTAAAACACACTTCAAATTATGAATACAAATGCAACCAATGTGATTATGCAGCGAAACATAAACATAATTTGAAATTTCATCTTAAAAAACACTTTTCAAGTCGTGATTTCAACTGTGATCAGTGTGATTATGCAACATATCGCAAAGATAATTTTAATATTCATCTTAAAAAACACTCTTTAAGTTATGATTTCAAATGTGACCAATGTGATTATGCAACAAATTACAAAGATAGATTAACAGTTCATCTTAAAAAACACTTTTCAAGTTATGAATTTAAATGCGACCAATGTGATTTTGGAACAAATCGAAAAGGTAATTTAACAATTCATCTTAAAAAACACTCTTCAAATTATGAATTCAAATGCGGCCAATGTGATTATTCAACAAATTACAAAGATGGTTTAAGAATTCATCTTAAAAATCACTTTTCTAGTTATGAATTCAAATGCGGCCAATGTGATTATGGAACAAATCGGAAAAGTAATTTAACAATTCATCTTAAAAAACATTCTTTAAGTTATGAATTCAAATGCGGCCAATGTGATTATTCAACAAATCACAAAGGTGCTTTAAAAATTCATCTTAGAAAACACTCTTCAAGTTATGATTTCAAATGCGAGCAGTGTGATTATGCAACACATCGCAAAGATAATTTTAATATTCATCTTAAAAAACACTCTTTAAGTTATGAATTCAAATGCGACCAATGTGATTATGCAACAAATCGCAAAGGTAGTTTAACAATTCATCTTAAAAAACACTCTTCAAGTTATGATTTCAAATGCGAGCAGTGTGGTTATGCTACATATTGCAAAAGTTATTTTAATATTCATTTGAAAAAACACTCTTCAAGTTATGACTTCCAATGCATGCAGTGTGATTATGCAACATATCGCAAAGATACTTTTAAAAATCATCTTAAAAAACATTCAAGTTATGAATTGAAATGAGGCCTAAAGATATTTTTACAAATTCATCTTAAAAACTACATCCGAAAGAATTTTGGCTTATTTATAACTGGATTCACACATCTAGGAAAAATTTGATCTCCAAGACCCTATAGTATGATTTGTGAACAGCACCATTTTAAATTTTTATCATCTGTTGTCGTAACTATTATTGCCTTACCCGCTGCTTGTAGTTCTCATTAACATTTGGTTGTAGCACACATAATTAAGAACACCACTATGTAATTCGGCTGTACAACGGAAAAACAACGTATTTTATCATTTCCTCATTTTGAGTAAAAGGCATTTAAAGTTTTGATGGAGAAACCATATAAATGAACTTTCACACTATCAGTAATATTGAGATTAACTTAATTCTCTTTGTTTTTGAAGAAAAACTTACAAAATAATCAATAAAAATAGTGTCCATACGTATAATTAAACTAAAAAAACCTATTTCGATACTGGAAATAAAAACTGTGTGTCAGACGTTAAGAACGTTCAATTATAGGATTAGTAGCAATTATATCTTTTACTAGTAATCAACACCGTATGTAAGAATACATGTTATTTATTTCTGGTAACGTTCAGTGCAAAAATCAGTCATATCATTGAATAATTTAAGAGAAAGAAGTTCGACCCTAATGTTAACAAGTGTAATCGTTTTAGTGGCCCGGGGCGATCATTGGCCATCTTGTAGGTGGACCTGAAGGTATTATTGACTCCAATGAACTGTATAGTACAGTTCCTTTCTTAACTGATAAGCAAGCGGAGTTCTTTAAATGACTACAGACGATGTTGCGAAATTTCTGAATTTTTAAATTCTTTGCAATGTGCATAATTTGAAGGAAATAGAATTACATAGTTGTATATCTTCATATAATCATAACTTCAAACTCAATTGTCAAAGCCGATTTTCCAAGTAAGTAAATTTTTAAAACCTGTTCTCAAATTGGACGTTCTATATGTTAAAATTCAAGAATCTAAAAATGAACAATGTGTCTTAAAAGTATCTCCTTTAATGGGTGTAATTAAATATTCAAGGTCTGTAGGAGGTGTATTTGAATGCTCATTAAGATAGGGAGGGGGTTAATCCTACTTCAAATTTTTCCCTAGCATTGCAATTTGTATAATTAGTTGTCACCGTTCTTTGTATGTCAAAAAGTTATTAATAGTGAAAATTTCCTATTTTTTATTTTGGTTTAATAAAACATGCTGATCATGTCTTTTGTGTGTGCTTTGATTGTATATCAACTCGACATAAGAATTCTAATATAAGTTTTTTTCGTTTCCCCAAAGATTGGTCGAGATGTACTTTGTGGTTAAATAATTCTGGAAATCGTGCTCTTTATGACATGACTTGAGAACAATTGCGTGAAAAGAGAGTTAGCTCCTTTAATTTTTTGGAAAACGACTTTGCTAATTCAAGTAAAAACAATCTCAATCTAACGCAGTACAGATTAGGTATAAAAGTAAAATCACAGAAAAGTGTGAAACATCAGAAGTATTGGCAGTAACCAGAAGTAAAAATCTTAAAGTTGATGGAAATCTGTCGGCTAATTCAATTTCTCCTACATTATTTGAAGACCTTTCGCCTGGTCGCAGTTTTGAACGTCTGTCGAGCTAGCCCCCCCAAGCTTGTAAAAATAAAAAACAAATACATGAAAATTATGAGCTATTTATGAGCTTCAGAGGGGGGAGTCGACGTCCCCCCATCCCTTACAAATAAAAATATTGAATCATTTTTTGCGGTAGAATTAGGAGCTATTTATGAGCTTTTAAAATAATATAATTTCGTATTTTAGAACTCATTGTTTTAACCCGAAAACAACCCTTTAAATAATTTAACTCAAGTGAGAACTACACAAAAATTCAAAAAATAACTCTTGCTGGTAAATATCGTTTATTGATTTAACAGCTCTCAAAATACGTATTTTCCTTTTTGACCCGCAACCCCTTTGCGGTGAAACTGCCCCTCGTTCCCCGTTACAATAGAGAACTATGCTTAAAATAAAAAAAAAAAATTATTTTGTAGGTAGGGGAGGCTGGGGTAATAAGAGACAGACCTAAAAAACCCCTTTAAATATTATTTTAAAATTATTAAAAATAAACACATTTTTGACATTTCATCTTACTTAACACACACTCATTTACTCAATATTATGGTTAAAAATATTTTTTCCCAACCTTTGAAAAGTACCTTACTTCCGAACTTACTGAGCAAATTCGTGAGTTTTCCAGAATGAAATTTTATCGTAAAATTTGAGGTGGAATTTAGAAATCAGTTTCATGTTATTTTGCGACCAAGATGATATGGAATACTGAGCAATTTTTTAAATTGTTGAATGATGTAATTTAAGGGGAATTTTGAGCGTGTCTCTTATTACCCCTTTTTGAAAATTTCAAGGGGTAATAAGAGACGCTTGTCTCTTATTACCCCTATTGTATAATTTTTTTTATAGGTTTTGAAGTGAAAATTTAAATGTAAGATTTTTTGCTAGTGAAATTAATGGACAAAATATAAGTGTTAAGTAACAGCGCATAAACAAATTTTAACATGCCTAGACAATATATTAAAAAAAATGTAAGGTGTCAGTTCGACCCGGAAAACGTGAAGAAAGCGATTAGAGAAGTGAAGAAGGGAATATCAATAAGAGCATCAGCTAAAAAACTTAATGTGCCTGCTTCAATACTTGGCAAGCATTACAAAGCTCCTGAAAATGAAATTGGAGGACGCAAGCAAGAAATTACTAAAGAAGATGAAACTGCCCTTTCTAAGTATTTAGAAACATGTGCTACACACGGTGAAGGCCTTACAAAACAAGAGACTCTAAATTTAGTGAAAGAGTTCCTAGACTTCAATAAACTAAAAACAAGATGGAGCTACAACAAACCATCAGATGATTGGTTTAATTTATTTTTAAAAAGACAACCAAATTTAAAGGTTCGGAAAGGGGAAGAGTTAAGTAATCAGAGTAAGAGGCGCTGATCCCTTTGTGGTTGCAAATGTTTATAAGGATATCAAAAAACTTTAGAAAAAAAAATAAGCGCATAAGATGGAAAGTTCGTCTTTAATTGTGACGAAACCTCTTTCGCCCATGATCCAAAACACGTCCGAGTTGTTGCCAAGAAAGGTACTAAATAGTGTCCAAAAACATTGCTGACTCAGGAAAACTAAATACAACAGTTCTAACTTGTGGGGCAGCAGATGGGACAAAACTGCCCCCTTTCATCATATTTTCTGGTACTCACGTCTGGATCCCTCAAAATGATTATCCAGGGACATCATACACTGTGTAGAAAAAAGGATGGATGGAAGGAATTCTCTTTGCAAATTGGTTTGCAGAAGTCTTTTTGAATAATATTTCATCAAAAGAACAGCGCAACAAGAAAGTAATTTTATTTTTTGATGGAGTTGCATTTCATGTGAATTGATTAAAATGGCATTTGAAAATGATGGCTTATCAAACTATCACCAAATTTGACTCATTTTATGCAGCCCCTAGATCTAACTGTTTTCAAACCACTTAAGATAGCGTGGGACAATCTGACGATCCAATGAAACAGGACCAATCCGGGTAATCCTCTGCTAAGGAAAGAATGTTCTAAAAATATCAGTGTTGTGGGAGGAACATTTTCCACCAAGACTTCTAGCTTCTGGGTTTCTACACACAGGGCTGTTTCCAGCAGATTCATCCAAATTTCCAGAGGAGGCATACACTCCTATAAAACTTCAAAGATTCAAGGCTATTGAAGCTAAAAAACAAGGCTCAGTCACTTCACCTTCCAGCACACCCAGGCCAACTTCGATTTCTGTGACACCTTCCAGTACACCCAGGCCAACTCCGATTTCTATGACACTATCCGTTGCACCTAAAACTTTTCCAGCTCACCTTTCTGACTCAGCAAATCCTGATCCACCAGAACCATTAAACCCCAATCCATCTGAAACTGAAGTCTTAGTTAAACCACTTCCAGAAGGTATACCGGGATGTTCATTTTGGAAAAATAATGATCCAAGTTCATTTGAAAACTTCATTCGATTTATACTGACCGAAACTGTCTCAAAATCTGCACCAAAACTGATAACAAAGCGGAAAAAGATTTCTGAAAATAAAGGAGAAATTGTTACATCCAAAAAAGTGATGGAGAGGCTGAAGAGAGACAAAAAAGGGGCCGAAGAGAAAAAGAATAAAAAGATAGACAAAACTAACATGAAAAAGACTGAGAACCTACTTCAAAAAGGAAGAAAGAGCAAAAAACCTAACATTTATAGGCCTAATGAGAGTGATTCTTCAGACTCAGATTCAACTAAGAATTTTTGCGTGGATTCTGTTGAAGAAGGCAGTTCTTTGGAGGAGTTCATGCAGTCATCATCTGATTACAGTCTCCCTGACGAAATAAACCCAACCAACATTGACCCCCGCCTAGAAATGTATTACGCGATATATTACGATCTTGACTGGTATATCGGAAGAGTAATTGACTTCCCGGACGAAGGACTATCCAAAGTGAAATTTCTCAAGAAAGTGTTAAACAACTTTGACTGGCCAGTACATGATGATATTCAAACTGTACCAAACAAGTTTGTGTTCTACGATCCAATCAAATTAGATGGAAATGGGCCGTTCACCATTTCGAGAGGCCAATTAAGTAAAATTAGATTCACTACAACAAAGTGAAGAAAGTGATACCACGTGATCAAAATATTTAAGTTGGTACCACTGATAGGTTGGTAAGAAGCTGTATTGCTCTAGCTACTCTAGACCATGGTTCGAGTAAAAACTACATCAGTTTCAAATCTGTATGAAGGTCATTAACTTATACATATTATAAAATATTATCTTAATTTAAATAATGACTATTTTGCATTTGATTAGACTGCATCCCTATAAAATACAACAAAATAAATAAAATATTATTTAATGATTGGATTAAATCATTACAAAATAATGAATCTTAAGTATTTAAATGTTATAATTTCATTATAATTAAATAAAATTTACAGTACGTGTTTATGGAATGACAATGTCTTTTACAAATTTTTTTTAACTCCTTAGGTACACATTAGTTATCACACTTTGCTTTACAGCATGTGTTCAAAATGACCGCCATTAAATTGTAAACATAAGTTCACCCTACGTTGCATATTCGCAAATACATTTTGTAACATTTCGGCACCAAGAAAATACAAAAGTGAAAAACGAAGCTATAATATGACATAAACTGACAAAGTAAAACGACTAAAACCACACTAAAAATCCAAAGCAGCCAACTGCAAAACACAACAATATTAACAACTAGGGATTTTTGTCATACCACTACAGTACACTTGAGATTGGTCACGTTGTAGTAAAAGCGTTATCACCCGTTGTGTTTAACATCAAAAACCTCGATACTAACCAAAAATGCAACCGTATTAATATTAAATATTTAAAACAATATCGCTAGCGAGTGCACCGTTTAATTCATTTGTTGTAGTAACCAAGAAATGAACTGGAGTGAGGAAGAGGAGATCAAATTGAGCCGCGAGAGCTGGACCAGCCGGGACTTAGATATAGTGGGGTCGTTAGGTGACCCTTGGCGGAAGAATCAGCCTCCCGCCCCAGTGACAAGGGATACACCCAAAAAAAATCAACTGTGTTGGCGCTGCGGGAAGGTGGGACACCACCGGAACTAGTGCACCGGGAAACGAATTTTGTTCTGCTCCCGGTGCGGAGAGAGGGAAATTGTCTAATAAATGTTGGTGTAAACATATATAGGGTTGATATCTAAAACAAAAATAAAAAAATTAGAAAAAAAACGATTTATATTATCCCGAAAAATGGAACCAAAACTAAATCCGAAACAAAATATTTTAATTGTAAATAAATAATTATGTTTTAGATACCGCCACCGTTCCATACAGGAAAAGTTTGAGTTGTAAGTACCGTCGGTAGTGTAGCATGCAAAGTACTCCATCCGACCGTCTGCCAGGGTACCTTGACCTCAAGGATGCGCCCTTACGCTTAGCGAGCCATGCTGTCATCCACATGGGTGGCCCATGTATCTTTTACCTAACCTTATCCTACCGTCTTCCAAACCAACCGTTTAGTCAAATATTAATATAAGTTGTAGATAGGAATCCGAACGAACTGGGAAATTCCGAACTACAAGTAAGATGATGCCAGAAAAATTGATACCGTAATAAATTTCCGTTCTGCATCATAAGTTGTGTAAGTTGTTTAAATTATATCATCCAAAATCTCTATTCATCCACCGTCAAATCCATACATAAATGTTTCTGAAAAAAAAACCAACTTCACCGTATTCATACATATTATATTACCGTCTTGATTTAAAAAGAAAATTAGAACCATTACATTTAACTTTTATTCAATTAGTGGTAGCACCAGTACTTTATTTTTTTTAGCAAGGCATATCAGTTTTATTTATTTTCTTAGAAAAAAAAACCGTTTTAGGATAAGTAGTTTTATTTTTTTAGAAAGACTTAGTTTCATTTTGTAGAATTAAGACCGCTTATTAAAAGTAATCGATTTTTTTTTCTCTTTTTTTTATAAAGTAAAAAGGGGATGTGAAGATTAGTTTTTTTTCGTTTTACTTCACTAATAACAAACAATAATTAAGTCCGTAAATTAATTAATTATGCACCGTTGAATATTGATGAGAAGAAAATTTAAAGATAGCCATTAATTGTAAATAGAAATTTTTCTTTCTTTTAAAATTAAAACTTATCAAGTACTATAAAACAATAGTTATATAAATAACAGTTTTCTTTTTGTTATTCCGAAATTAAAACTTGATAAGTAGTAATACAGTTTATATTCAAACACACATGTTAAATGGAAATTACATTCAAAACCTTTTATATTAATATTAGAAAAGATAAGAAACCAAAGCACTCGAATTGACTGTAAATCCGATCAATCTAATTAAGAGGGTTTGAAATTAAAATAAACAAGTAACAACCCATTTTGAGTTGTATTAAAATATACCGTAATTTAAGGTCTTTCGTTCATTCAGTTGTAAATATAAGAAACATTTTATTAATTAATGATTTGTAAATACGTGGTAGGCAACTTAATTTGCATTTCGGTGTAACTTAAGTTGCATATCTTCTTAAGGGTATATATTTCTTAAAGGTTTATACTCCCACTGCAAATCATTTTATACGCGCAATGCGTCATCGTTGACTTAATTCTTTGCGCAAATTTTTCGCGCACGGCTTCATCATCGTCTGATATTCTAGGCGTCCATTTTAGTACTTAATGAACCTTATGTTGAGTAGGAAGCTTTTTTGGGTTTTTCACCTAAATTTTGTGCAAGTGCCATTGATTTGATGAAAAAATTAAAACATTTGCTCTTTTCAGGCACTTTTACTTGTACTTTCTTTCTTTTATTTTTACTTTGATTTGCACTTTTATTACAATTTTAAGTACGCATTTAATTTTACTGTTGCGTACGCTTACATTTAATGATTGCAATTTTTGCATTCAAAATTTCAAGAAATGCAATAAATATTGGTTACTTCAATTTTAAGAAGTCAAATTTATAAGAAATAAAATTCCAGTTTGGGTGTGGTTGACAACATAAAAGCATTGTTATTGCAATACATTACGCAACATTGACACAAGGATTACGTCATCTTGGTTTGTATTTCTGCACTATTTTTTATACATTTTTGTACAGGTATTTATTTTTAATGATTATTAGTAATTTAAGGCTTGTTTTAAGATATATTTTATATAACCCTAATTTAACTGTTAATAAACATTGTCTGTATATTTTTTTATTTTTTACATTTTGATAAAATTTTTAGTGTAAACCTCGGTTTAGTTATTCCGAGCATTATTAAAAATAACTTGGCGTCCGAGATCATTTTATTAGTGTTAGATTGCAATTTTTTTATATTGATGTTCCGTGGAAGTAATCAAGTAGAAATTGAGGTAATTAAGCAAATCAAAAGATTGAACCTCCCCACTTTAAACTACCGACTGAATCAAAGGCATTATTTGTGGTGAATGGTTAGTATCTCCAGTTAGCTTAACGATTTGTGTTTGGAGAACTTTTACACTCATTTCTTTATTAAATTTTAAACCACTACACCCCTTATTATAACCGCCCTCATAAATTAGTTAATTTAGTTAGTAAAAATTGCATTGTTAAATAATAGTTTTGATATAAATGAGTAAAGTTAAATTTCAAATACTTTCTATGAATTTCAACTACAACGAAAGGAATGTAATATTTTACTATTGTGTAAAATGTTATATATTTTAAATAACGCGAACATCAACAAATGTGTCGAAGAGTAATCAGCTTCTGGAATTGCATGGTTTTGAGTTGATAGAAGTGTTACTAATTATTAATTAAACCGTTAGATAGAATAAGTATTTTTATTAATAGAAATTGGCCGCATTTTATATCGATCGCTTTGTGATTTTACAAATAATAGTTTTAGCACGTTGAAATAAATACTAGCTCATTGATTGATTTAATATTAATTAAAACAAATTGTTACGCTGTCGCCTCATCGTTAAAATTATGGAATTTCCAGCCGTTCCCCACTTTTAAATATCGTAGTCTATATAGGTTAGTGCTTTCACAAAAAATTTTATCTTTCCTATATTCTCACTGCGGACGTAGCGAAATTGCAATATTGTAAATTGATATGAGGTAAAGAGTAGTTTAACAATTAGTTAATCCAATTAAACTTAATAAAGACTAGCTCTCTAATTAAGTTCGAAGCCTAGTTGATTTGTTTCGATAAATAGCAAAACAAAAAAAAATTACTTTGCTATCGCGCACCGTCTTGGTTAACCCGGAATTAGTGAAATTTAAATAAATCCGCGGAGTTAATATTTATTAAGTATCATTCATTTTCATCCATCATTGGTGAAGGAATTTTGTTTGTCAAGGGGACCTGTGACCATTGTCTACCGTATCCGCCTTCCATCCGTATTAATTAGGTTTTAGGTACATTTTCGACCGTGAGGATTCAACCCTGAATTTATCCTCCACTGGGTAACCCGAGGTAGCCGTTTGGAAACCGCACAAGTTCAGGAGTGCACCCAAAGACCACCTGGACAGTTGCTAATCCGTTTAATCCGCTGCACCCCTCTGACGAAGAACCCGTTATCCGTTTACCGCCCAGGAGTTGACTTTGCAATAACATAAAATACCGTATATAAGTACAACTAATAAATATATTTCCAAACGAGTCTAAATTTTTGTGGTGGATTTCGTTGAGGGCAAGCTTCACTTGCCATCACCGAAAACCCATTACAGGTTGAATATGGGAAACAAGAGCCTCGTCTCTTATTACCCCGGCGGGGTAAAAAGAGACACTGGGTTAAGCCAAAAATTCAATAATTTTTTTTTGTATGAAAACTATAGTAAATGTTTTTGAAAAATATACCAGAGTTTTTCGTTTTTTTAGTACAACAACATATAATACTTTGAAATTAAATCAATCAATACCTCTAATATATTTTTTTTGTCTCTTATTACCCCTTCTGTCTCTTATTACCCCGGCTTACCCTAATTATTGTTTATCGTTTTATGAGCTATTGAGATGCGTCTATTTTGATTATTGAACTGCAACCATTTTTCGGTAAAACCACCTCTCGTCTCACTGTATCTTCAAATCTCTCATGGGTTGATCATCTTTTGTCAGCTACCAAAACAGCTGCTCGTAATATAGGCTTTTTGTACAGATCTAAGCAATACTTTACCTCTCGACAACTCCTTCTGCTGTATAAGGCCCAAATTCGGCCTCATCTGGAATATAATTCTCACCTGTGGGTTAGTGCTCCCCAATACGCTCTCGATATCGTTGATCGTATTCAAAAGAGAGCGATTAGGCTTATAAATGACCCGTCTTTAACTTCTCACATACAGTCCCTTGAGCATAGAAGGATGGTTTCAGTTCTTTCTTTGTATTATCGTTATTACAACGACTATTGTGCTGCTGAATTATATTCTTTGATATTATCTCGGACTATCTTTGCGAGAAACACTCGGTTCGCTCATTCACATCATCAGTATGCAGTACAAATCTCCACTTGTCGTACCAAACGGGCGCAATCCACATTTTTCTACACGGCTTCTAAACTGGAATGATCTCCCTAGTTCCTGTTTTCCTCTCACTTATGATATGAGAAAATTTAAGGTAGCTGTTCATTATCCCTCTATCCGTCCTCCTAAGTGTTCCTGAGTGCTTTAGCACGATAGGCATAATTTAGCCTCTTCAGGTCCACAATCACAAAAAAAAAACCAGCATACCAAAGAAAGCTTCACTTAAACTGAAAGAAATTGAATATTTTGTACTAACTGTTCTATAATTAAATATTTTATATTATTTGTGCTTGTTACAGGTTCTAGATTTGCAAAATAGTTACCTTTTTTTTTCATCTAGAGTATAGTTCACTGATGCGAAGAGTTTTAACTTAATAATCAAACACTTGTATTTTCTAAGCTCGTAAATCGATAAACAATATTTAGTCACAAAATAAATTCTTTTACTTTCACTATAGTTTCTGTTGTGTTGGAAAGATTTGGGACTAGTTTTATTGTAAAGAAATTGAAGTTCAATAATTAAAATACACGTATTTTGTTCAAAAACAATTTTTTTTAATAAATCATAGTATGCAACTCGAGCATCATTTCAAATCATAAATTCAAAACAAAATTAAATTAATTGCACAATGTTTTGGCATATAATATAAAATACATTTTTTGTATATATTCTATATAGGGTGATTCATTAAGGGTGGCCCTAAAAGAATGATTAAACATATTTTTGAGTCCATAGTTTTCCGTTAGGTGGCGCAATCTATAACTTATAAAATATAATTGCATTTTTTACAAAATATTCCCTAATTTAGGTTGGTAAAAAATATCAATTTTAGAAACTGCTGTCCTTATTCTACAATTTTTGTGGAAGTCATTTTTCTGTATCATCTATTATGAAGTGGTGGGGGAAGTGTTTTTTCGTTGACACAAAAAGACTGTAACTTCCATATGCCTGAATCTTCCGACTGGCACTGATACTGAACTATTTAATAAATTAAGATCAAAAATTGAAATATATGTCATATGAAATGTTCATAAAACAAATTTAGTTAAGCATTCACCAAGATTTAATTGAAGGCTTTCAAGATTTGGGACACCTTGGACGGTCGGGAAAAATTACAACACAAGCATTAGTCTTTATGATAAGAGGTTTGATTACGAAATGGAAAATTCCAGTTTTTTACTATTTTTTATCCTCATCAGTTAAACATAATAACTAATCTAAACTAATTTTAAAAGTTATTGAGAATTTACATTACTACACGTACGAGTTATTACTTGCGACCAAGGAGCTAACAATCGAGCTGCTTTTTTACTTTTACTTTTTTTGTTAACAACAGAAAAATATACGGAATGTATGATGTTCCTTATTTGATTAAAAGCCTTAGGGATAATTTGTTAACAAAAGATATTTATTGCAGTTATGGAAAAATTACTTGGACAGATCTTAAAAAATCTTACCGCATCGATAAAGCCTCTCCGACTGTGAGAGCTGCAGAGAAAATTAGTGCCGTACACATACATCCCAACGGCTTTCAAAAAATAAAAGTCAAGTATGTTACACAAATATTTTCCAATCCTCTTAGTGCTTTAATTACTACTACCGCACACACAGGTCAGCTAAATAGCGAAATTTGAAATAGTTGAACGTTATACAGTCCGTATCCGATATATATATATATATATATATATATATATATATATATATATGTATATATATTGTTTTAAAGGTTTTGTCCACTCTATACACGCCACTTTACAACTGTGGTCAAACCTCAAAAATGAAAATTATAACTTAACCTTCACGCCATTCGCTTGCGGGGTAGGCAAAACAATCCCTGCCTCTTATTTATTTTTCATTCGCAATCTTTCTCCATGCTTTCCTATCTACGCATACTTCCCTAGCTTCAGCAACATTGATACATTCTCTCTGAGATGCCCTTTTATTTTTAAAACTCCTTACCTTTCTTTCCTTTATCACATATTCTACTACATTCAGCCAAGTTGTACGCGGCCTACCAGGCACGACTTTACCTCTAACCTCACCCACATATATTTGCTTCGTTAATCTTGCGTTGTTCAGTCTCTCAATGTGGTCAAACCAACGTAATGTACTACCTTTATATCTATCCAACATCGTATTTTCCTCGCCACACTGCTTCATTATGCATTCATTCTTTATCTTGTCGCTTCTTGTTTTACCACATGCGCTTCTCAGGAATCTCATACGCACGACATTTATTTTTCTTTTGTGCTTTTTTACATACCCATGTCTCACTTCCATACAGTACTGATGGGACAAACACGCCATTATAGATTGCTCGTTCCGACGCTAGGCTCATCCGCACTGTCACTTACTAAGACTGTGTCATTTGCATACACCAGAAGTCGTACATTTACGTCACCAACCATTACTCCATTTGTATCTGTACATGCTTGTCTAACACATGTATATATTGAACAACCACGGTGACATCGCACAGCCTTGTCGCACTCCTTCCTCAATATTAAAGTATTCAGTCACACCTCTCACCCTAATACATGCCCGACAACCGTTGTATATTGTCCTTATTCCTTTATTTACGCCATACTCATTAAGTATTTCCCATAGCTTCTCTCTATTCACTCTGTCGTATGCTTTCTCCAGATCCACAAACGCACAATACAGCTTCCTTTTTACACTTAAACACTTTTCGATCACCTGCTGGAGAGCAACCATCTGATCGACACGTCCTCTACATGGCATGAAGCCATCCTGCACATCTCATATCTTACTTTGTGTAGTTTCTCGCGCTCTATCAATCGGTATTCTTCCATATACTTTACCAAGCATACCCATGGCATTTATTATGTGCTTTGTTTTTCCCATTACTCATGTCACACTTCCATACAGTACTGACGGGACAAACACGCCATTATAGCTTGCTCGGTTCGCAGCTAGGCTCATGCTTTCGTTTCTCATTATTGTCCACATACTTACAATCACTTTCCTTTCAGCATTGATCCTTCCTCCAACCCCGCCCTGCATTGTACCATCTGCAGTAAACATTCTACTCACATACACTTCTCGTCCACTTGCTCCACAATTTCATCTTATAGAGTAAATACTCTACTCTCCTTTCCACCTTCCCGATTGAACGCCACAATCTTAGTTTTGTTCACGTTTACCTTTAGGTTCATGCTCTCACAGACTATATCAAACTTCCTCAGAGCGGTTTGTAGCTCATCCGCACTGTCACTTAATAAGACTGTCATCTGCATACACCAGAAGTCGTACATTTACGTCTCCAACCATTACACCATTTGTATTGGTCCATGCTTGTCTAACACATTTATCCATGTATACATTGAATAACCACGGTGACATCACACACCCTTGTCGCACTCCTTGCTCAATATTAAAGTATTCACTCACCCTAACACATGCCCGACT
This sequence comes from Vesta saturnalis, assembly GCA_036346205.1. NCBI lineage: Eukaryota > Metazoa > Arthropoda > Insecta > Coleoptera > Lampyridae > Vesta > Vesta saturnalis. Next base: position 2,377,775 of record JARFJB010002108.1, on the reverse strand, counting down.
ACCGTAGTATACTGTCCTTATTTCATTTATTAGACCTTTATTTACGCCATTTTCATTTAATATTTCCCACAGCTTCTCCCTATTCACTCTGTCGTATGCCTTTTCCAGATCTACAAACGCATTATACAGTGGTACAATAATCGCGCTCTTCCAATCCCTCGGCACTTTTCCATACATTGAATAATTCACACATTCTTCGTATAAGCTTTGCACCCCCATACTTTAGCATTTCACCAGTGATTTCAGCTACGCCTGCTCACTTGCCGTTTTTCAACCTTCCTACCGTTTTCCCTACCTCATTTATCCCAATATTCTTCTCAGTTTCATTCGCCATTCCTTGTACATTCTTCTTACTTTACCATTCAGTCTTACTTTCCTCACTACTGTACAGCTTTCCGAAATATTCTTGCCAGCATTTCCTGGCTTCACAATCATCCCATACTATTTCTTTGCTCATATTCATCTCTCCTGCAGCGTTCTGTTTTGGGCCACGTTTTGTATTTGTATCTGTACACCTCATATAATCGCTTATTCTCAATCTCATTTTTTGCAACAATCATTGCCATGTACGCATCCTTTTTCTTACACACTGCCTTTTTTATCGCCTCATTCCACCAAGCACATTTTTTCTGTCTACCTACAGTCGCCCTTCCACATATCCGCACCGCACAATTGCAACATAGTTTTTCAAGCTTATCCTGAAAATTATAAATTCTTATTAACAAGCAGGTTAAACCAGAACCCTTTAGAAAATTTATTTTCAGTGATAAGAAATAGAGGAGGTTATTATGCAAACCCAACTGCAAATGTTTTTAGACAAGCTCTGCAATTTAATATGTTTCTTAAACACCAACTGCGAAATTAGTGACGATGACGACGACGATGATGTAATTGTTACAGATACAAAAAATGATTCTCAAGTGAAAAACGACCCCCAAAGTATTAAAAAATTCATATAACACCATTAGAAAAAAGGTTTCACATTCTAACTCTTACAATGTCATTTGCACTTACCATTAGTATTCCCAAAAAAATCACAACCATTTACTGTCCGTCTGAGGGGTCGGAACCCACCCCAGAGTATTAAAAAATGCATATAACACCTTTAAAAAAAAGGTTTCACAATCTAACCCTTACAGCGTAATTCACATTTACCACCAATATCCCCAAAAAAATTGGCCATCATTTACTGCCCGCTAAGATGTTGAAATCCACCCCAAAGTATTAAAAAATTCATATAACACCCTTAGAAAAAAGGTTTCACATTCTAACCCTTACAATGTCATTTGCACTTATTACTATCCCGAAAAATATTGACATCATTTACTGTCCGTCTGAGGGGTCGAAACCCGACCCCTAAAGTTTAAAAAATTCATATAACACCCTTAGGAAAAAGGTTTCACATTCTAACCAATACAGTGTAATTCGAATTTACCACTATTATCTCCAACAAAATTGGTAATCATTTACTGCCCGTCTAAGGGGTTGAAATTCACTCCCAAAGTATTAAAAAATTCATATTACACCCTTAGAAAAAAGGTTTCACATTCTAACCCTTACAACGTTATTCGCATTTACCATTAGTATCCCTAAAAAATTGGAAATCATTTACTACCCCTCTGAGGGGTTGAAACCCATCCCCAAAGTTAAAAGAATTCGTATAACACCATTTTAACCCTTAAGATGTTATTCGCATTTACCGCTAGCATCCTAAAAAAAAATTTGGTAATAATCTACTGCCCGTCAGAAGGATTGAAACCCACCCCCAAACTTAAAAAAAATCACATAACACCGTTAGAAAAAAGGTTTCACAGTCTTATCCCTTCAATCTAATTTACCAATATTATCCCCAATAAAATTGGCAATTATTTACTGCCCGTCTGAGGGGCTGAAATCCACCCCCAACGTATTAAAACATTCATATAACACCCTTAGAAAAAAGGTTTTACATTCTAACCCTTACAATGTCATTTCCACTTACCATTAGTATCCCAAAAAAAATTGACAATCATTTACTGTCCTTCTGAGGAGTTGAAACCCACCCCCAAAGTTTAAAAAAATTTATATAATACCCTTAGAAAAAAGGTTGCACATTCCAACCCTTACAATGTAAGTCGCAATTACAGTTAGTATCCCGAAATAAATTTTACTGCCCGTCTGAGGGGTTGAAACCCACCCCAAAAATATTAAACAATTCATATAACACCCTTAGAAAAAAGGTTTCAAAATCTTAACCTTACAGTGTAATTCGCATTTACCACTACTATCCCCAAAAAAATTGGCAATCGTTTACTGCCCTTCTCGGGGGTTTTAAAAAATTCATATAACACCCTTAGAAAAAAGGTTTCAAAATCTTAACCTTACAGTGTAATTCGCATTTACCACTAATATCCCCAAAAAAATTGGCAATAGTCTAATGCCCGTCTGAGGGGTTCTAAAATTCATACACTCTTAGAAAAAAGGTTTTACATTCTAACTCCTACAATCTAATTTGAATTTACCACTAATATCTCCAAAAAAATTGATAATCATTTACTGCTCGTCTGAGGGGTTGAATTTCACCCCCAAAGTGCATGAAATTCAATACGTTTATAGGGCAAATATTGTGATGAACCATGAATGCGACTAACATTGTAAGGGTGTTATATGAATTTTTTTTAACTTTAGGGGTGGGTTTCAACCCCTCAGACGGGTAGTAAATGGTTGCCCACTTTTTGGGATACTAATGGTAAATGTGAATAACATTGTAAGGGTTAGAATTTGAAACCTCTTTTCTAAGTGTGTTGTATGAATTTTTTATTACTTTGGGCGTGGATTTCAACCCCTTAGGCGAGCAGTAAATGATTGCCAATTATGTTGGAAATAATAGTGCTAAATACGATTTACACTGTAGCAGTTAGATTATGAAACCTTTTTTCTAAGGGTGTTTAATACTTTGGGGTGGGTTTCGACCCCTCAGAGGCACAGTAAATGATTGTCAATCTTTTTGGTGATATTAGTGGTAAATGCGAATTACGCTGTAAGGGTTAGATTGTGAAACCTTTTATCTAAGGATGTTATATAAATTTTTTAATACTTTGGGGTGGGTTTCGACCCCTCAGCCGATAGTAAACGATTGTAAATTTTTTGGGAATACTAATGGTAAGTGCAAATGACATTGCAAGGGTTAGAATGTGGTACCATTTTTCTAAGGGTGTTATATGAATTTTTTAATACTTTGGGGGTGGGTTTTCAACCCCTCATACGGGCAGTAAATGATTTCCAATTTTTTTCGGAATACTAACGGTAATTGCTACTTACATTGTAAGGGTTAGAATGGGAAACCTTTTTTCTAAGGGTGTAATATGAAATTTTTAAGACTGGGGGTGGGTTTCGATCACTCAGACGGACGGTAAATGATTGTCAATTTTGTTTGGGGATACTAATGGTAAGTGCAAATGACATTGTAAGGGTTAGAATATGAAACTTTTTTCTAAGGGTGTTATATGAATTTTTTAATACTTTGGGGTGGGTTTTACCCCTTTTTTTTATGATTGTGGACCTGAACAGGCTAAATAAGGCCTATCGTGCTAAAGCACTCAGGAACACTTTTGAGGATGGATAGAGGAATAATGAATTGCCAATAGATGCCTATGAACAGCTACCTTAAATTTTCTCATATCATAAGTGAGAGGAAAACAGGAACTAGGGAGATCATTCCAGAGTTTAGAAGCCGTGTAGAAAAATGTGGATTGCGCTCGTTTGGTACGACAAGTGGAGATTTGTACTGCATACTGATGATGTGAATGAGCGAACCGAGTGTTTCTCGCAAAGATAGCCGGAGATGGTATCAAAGAATGTAATTCACCAGCACAATAGCCGTTGTAATAACGATAATACAAAGAAAGAACTGAAACCATCCTTCTATGCTCAAGGGACTGTATGTGAGAAGTTAAGGACGGGTCATTTATAAGCCTAATCGCTCTCTTTTGAATACGATCAACGATATCGAGAGCGTATTGGGGAGCACTAACCCAAAGGTGAGAATTATATTCCAGATGAGGCCGAATTTGGGCCTTATACAGCAGAAGGAGTTGTCGAGAGGTAAAGTACTGCTTAGATCTGTACAAAAAGCCTATTTTACAACCAGCTGTTTTGGTAGCTGACAGAAGATGGTCAACCCTTGAGAGATTTGAAGATACAGTCATACCCAACAGAGTAATAGAGTCTGAAAACTTAAGAACTGAGCCATTCATACTTACAACAGGAAATTATCGATCTTTTTTGGCGGACATAAGGCAACACTGAGTTTTGTTAGCATTAAATTTAACTAGATTATTGCTTCCCCATTCGAGAATACGTTGAATGTCTTTGTTGATTGAATTTGCCATTTCAGATTTAATTTCTTGATTTGACATAGAAGGTGGATTATCACTATGAATAGACTGAGATGAACTACAGTGAAGAGTGCTATCGTCAGCAAAGCAATGGATGGGGTTAGTTGTTGAAGAAATAAGGTCGTTTATGTACAGCAGAAAAAGTGTAGGCGCTATAACGGATCCTTGTGGTACGCCCGCGTTAATGCTAACTTCTTTTGAAAAAAAGCCAACTACGACACGTATTCGTCTTTTATCAAGGAAACTAGAAACCCAGTTGATGAGCGTATCATTTAACCCAAACGAGGTGAGTTTGGCAAGTAAACACTTATGCCAAACTTGGTCAAATGCCTTTGAGATATCTAAAACGACTACAACTGTTTCACCGGACTGCTCTACTGTATTGTTCCAAACTTGGGTCACAAGAAGATCGCCTGTTGAACGACTTTGCCTAAACCCATATTGGTGGTCACTAAGGAGTTTGTTAGTTTCAAGGAACGTGAGCAGTTGTTGATTGATGGCTTTTTCCATGATTTTAGACAAAATGGAAGTGATGGCAATTGGTCTGTAATTTGAGGGATCGGTCTTATCACCTTTTTTGGGAATAGGTTGAACATTTGCTAACTTCCATGATGAAGGGAATTCCCCAGAAGATATAGAGATCGTATAGAGCTTAGATAGGACTGGTACTAGTTCGGGGGAACATTTCTTTAAGACAATAGCTGGGACACCGTCTGGGCCAGTCGCCTTATTGAGATCAAGCCTACTGATGATCGATTCCAAGAGCTTGTACCGAAAATGAATTGGTTTCATAACGTATGAAGAAGAGTTGACTAGGGGCACATCTTTTCCAGAATCATTGAGACACGAGTTTGATGCAAACAAATCCACAAAAACGTTGGCTTTGTCTACAGAATCAGCAACTACCGATCCGTCAATAGATGTCAGGGGGGGAAATGAAGATGTTCGAAAGTTTTTACTAATGGCTTTTGCTAAAGACCAAAATTTACGACTGCCTAAAGGAGATGTAGCTAGTTCATTGCATTTTAGTTGTTCGAACAACTTTTTAGTTTTAGTGATGACACATTTGCAGATATTTCTAGCACCAACGTATTCTACATGACTGTCAACCGATTTATTAGATTTCCATTTAATGTAACATTTATTTTTTAAAAATATTGCATCAAAACAAGCCTTATTGAACCAGGGTTGGGAACGTGAATGACCTACACGGTACTGTTTTTTCGGAATGTACAACTCCATTCCCATGAGGATGACTTCAGATACTGAAAGAGCGATGTCCGAAGAAGAGGACGACTTAAAACAATATTCACGCCATGGAAAGGTTGCAAAGAAATCCCGTAAATCACTCTATCGAGCTGACTTAAAACACCACAAGGTTCTATTGGTTTTGCGAACAACAGTGGAATTAGGTACAGTAGAAATGATTTTTATTAGACAATGGTCGGAAAGACCTAAAGGCGAAAGAACGGAAGTTTTATAAACAAGAGGGTTTGATGTAAGAAAGAGATCTAGAAGAATTGGAGTATGGTTAGGGTTATCAGGGATTCTTGTGGGTTCAGAAATCATTTGTGTGAGATCACATGAAATAGCAAATGTTTCTGCACTATGACCAGCGGGATTTGTAGTAGATGAAAATTGAAGCCAACTAGAGTTATGAACATTGAAATCGCCTACAAATGAGATATCGCAAGATGGAAACTGAGACAGGAGATAATCAACTTTCATACTAAGGTAATCGAAGAAGTCTTGAAAGTTGCTGTCATTAGGAGGCCTATAAATGCAACAATAGAATTTCACAAAATTAGGACCAGAATGTTTAAACCAAATCACGTCAAAATTTTTATATTCTAAGAAAGAAACCCTCTTGCAAGCAATTCTGTCCTTGATGTACGCACATACGCCTCCTTTATATCGAAAGTTAGAGTGAAGATGGTATTGAGGAAATTGCAAGTCGGGTGACTCGGAGCTTTCAGAGGAGACTTATGTTTCAGATAGAAACAATATATCAGGTTGTAATTGTTCAAGATGTTGGTGAATAGCATTAAGATTAGACCTGATACCGCGGATGTTGCAGTAGTGAATCAGGAAGTTGATACTTTCGATGACCGAGGTCGCTTGGGCCCTGCCCTCCCAGACATCCGAGTGGGGCAGGATTTTACGTCCGGATAGGAAGACAGTGAGGGCGAGAAGGAAGAATAAGGATGAGAATAGATTAAGGATGATAGAAAAGGTAACCGGCAGCCCTTACCGAGCTCAGAAAATCGGAGACCCAATGTTAAGGAGCCCATGGTAAGGGTGGTGGTACCTCCGGGTAGTAAATGATTGCCAATTTTGTTGGAGATAATAGTGGCAAATTCGAATTACACTGTATTGGTTAGCTTGTGAAATCTTTTTTCTAAGGGCGTTATATGAATTTTTTAATACTTTGGGGTGGGTTTCGACCCCTCAGACGGACAGTAAATGATTGCCAATTTTTTTGGTGATATTAGTGGTAAATGCGAATTACGCTGTAAGGGTTAGATTGTGAAACCTTTTTTCTAAGAATGTTATATGAATTTTTTAATACTTTGGGGTGGATTTCGACCCCTCAGACGGGCAGTAAATGATTGCCATTTTTTTTCGGAACACTAACAGTAAATGCTACTTACATTGTAAGGGTTAGAATGTGAAACCTTTTTTCTAAGGGTGTTATATGAATTTTTAATACTTTTGGGGTGGGTTTCAACCCCTTAGACGAGAAGTAAACGATTGCCACCTTGTACCTAAATAATTTTACTTTATTAGTTTGATTAAACTGTTTTGGATTAAATTAAGTTGTTGGTGAGTATTTTATTTATAACTGAATACCTAATTATACCTACATAGTGGTTAAAGTAATCGTGCCACATATATACAAATTTTATATACCGTCAGAGGGGGATACTTTGAACACTTTTTCCCGAACAAGTTGAATAACTTAGAAATTATTATGAATAAAATTTTCAATAAATTATGTAAGATGGACATCATTATTGGCTATGATCTAAGATACTCATTTTTCACCTAACTTTAATAAAAACACTTTCTTTATTAAATATAGTTGTTCAAAGTTAGATATACAGGTATGCATTCTTTGAACACTTTTGCACTTTGAGCACTTTTTTGGTAATTTTTCAATGAAATATGGACTGTAGGGATACTTTGTAACAAACCTTTGTATGTATGTTTAAATTTACGTTTTTATTGGCAACTTAAGTGCATTTCGTGTAGCGTTAGTTGCATAAATAAATTATTTCAATTATTATTCACTGCACATCCCTTTCCGCGCTCGAGTCATTTTCGGTCATTGCGCAGGTTTACTTTGAGTGTCCTTCATTCATTGCTTGAACTACGTGTTTAAGTAGGAGCCATTTTCGCTTTGTTTAATTTTTATTTAGAGTGCCACATTTATATGGCGAGCTTTTACATTTATTATACTGAAATTTGAGACATTTACATTTCAGGCAACTCTTACCACTTATTTTTATTTTGGGTTTTAATTTATTTTAACGTTAACGTTGCAAGAGGATGCAATAGCTTTGCTGCTGCGAAGTGTGATTTCAATTGCCAAATTTTACTTTGAACCATACAAAATCAATTCAGTTTGGAGGTTTATAAAGAAATTTCTGTATATTTGGAATTACCAGCATAACAATTACTTCAACTTCCGTTAAAATTGCGCAATAAATTTAATGTGATGAATCACAACATTTCCTTATCTGCTGAAGTTCCAGTGACACCCATAATGTAAAAGAAATTACTTCGGGTATTTCATATTGTTAATTAATTTACATTATAGTTTAAGGCAATTAATTAAGAATCACTAACATTAGTTTCTAAGAGATCATTATAATCAAATTAAGTATCGTAATAAAACTCATTGTTGTCATTATTTTTTACTGGTTATTTTCATGAGTTTTTTGTGACTTTTTTATTTTTAAGGTTTATTTGTTCCTTAAAAACAAATTGGCGTGCGAGATTACATTATTTATTTTCAGGTTTGAAGCAACACTTTCTTTTGTAAAGCGAAAATAACTAAGCAATTATATTTTTGTTAATAAGCAAATCAAATATTATTGAACCTGGACTTATTAATCTACCGATGAGCAAAGTGGCATAAAATCTTCTAGATATACATTATTTTCCACAGCTAATTATAGCTCTGGGCTTGAAGTATTTAATCATAAGTGGGTGAATTATTTATACGACACCCTGTTAAGTTTACAACTTTGAACAGTAATAATCATATTTTATTGATTTAAAAATTGTTTAACCATTTTGTCAACCAAAAATTGGCAAAAATAATGAATTTTTAAGGTATTGTGCTTATGAATTGCTCATATACAGAGCTTGAGCGCTTAAAAATTTTGTAAAGTAAAAAAAAAAAAAATAATTACAACTAACAAAATACAAAAGATTTTATTTGACCTTTGGTACAAACTGCTACCACAGCCATCATAAAAATAAAAACAAAAAACAAAACAAAATTATGGCACAAATGCTACCTTCTAAGTCACTTTGAGATCACATTGATTTCTTAAGTTTTTACCTAATAATATTAGGTAAATATAAAAAAAATGATTTTAAGGCACATGCCAAGGCACATAAAATCTGTAAAAAGTACAACAAAAACAGGTACTCCTACAAATGCTACCCTGATTTAAATCACAATTCAATTTGAGCAAAGTAATGATCATTCAGTTCAGACGTCCCATATACGGCAAAAGGTCTTCTTTAAAAAAAAGTTAACGTGCTTCTTCGACCAAGTACAGGATCAGGCAGTTGAGTAATGATTTGGTTTGCCTCAACTACGTATTCAGTTGACCAGCTAAAAATAATCTCTCTTGCTGTTCCCATTTTCTTATGGCACTTTAGAAACTTTACATTGGCGGTCATATCGTTCTCGGCAGACAGAATTTTTTCAATGTAAAAACGTTGCTCAGATTTTTATTTGCATCAACCTCATACTGAATAACATAAAATTTGTCTTCTAAAATTTCAACAATTACTACGTCGTTCACTTGCTCTAAACCAACTGAACCATTCTGCTCTTCACTCTCTTGATATTGCTGTTCTTCTTCACGGTACATATACTGTTCATCTTCTTCATTTGGAAGCTCATCCTCGTCATTTTCTTGTTCAATCAGCATCTCATTTTCACTCTCATGATCAAAATCACTAGTGCTGGCAACGGTTGTAGTGTCTGCAACCCTAGTCCCTGGTGCCACTCAATTCGCTTCTTTCTTTTTTGTCGCTGTTGCTCTCCGTTGTTAACACCTTTCAAGCTTTTTAATTGATCTATTAAACTATCGCTGACAATTTCTCTTGCTGCCTCGATTTGATTGTCGGGAATTTTTTCCTACACATGCTGGGGATCGAACGGATAGATGGCTGTTCCTCTGAAGCCAGATTTAATGTTTTAGTTGTTATGAACGTCGCCTTTGTATAATCTTTCATGAAGCTCTAACAATAGGTGTGGAAATTCGTCTTTCGTGATCGTTTTTGAAGCTCTTTTTATTTTTGTTTTGTAGAATATTCGGCCAATGGTTTTTCAAAGGAGCAAGAAAAGCTATATCCAAGGGCTGCAACAAGTAAGTGCTATTTGCAGGAAGGCAAACAAATATCACATTATTTTCGGCCGCAATTTTCAACACGCCATTGCCAAGGTGGCTGCTCAAGTTGTCACCTATCAAACTTTTTTCCCTTTTAGATGTTGAGTTTCTTGGATAAAAGTACTTTTAAACTAGTCAGTGAAAGTAAAATGGTCAAACCACCCACTCTTTGTTCGATTGTACCTCGTCTTTTGCGGTCCACCCTGGTCCAGGTAGACCATAGATGGTCCGATTTGTGACCAACGTAGGCAGGTAGCATCATTCCAGCAGCAGAGTCACAGCACATGACGAAGAATGCCGTTTTAGTGCCATATTTTACTCTTTCGGGGTATTTACAACCTCGTTTGAAAATGCATCGTTTTTGGCCCGGGTCGTCGGCCAAGTTTGTTTCATCGTAATTAAAGATTTCACTGGGAGGAATATCAAATTCTTCGCCATTTTCATCAACGTCTGTCAAAGTGATGACTTATTTTCCCTCATTCGCTCTTCCGCTTTTAATATTTTGGGCCAGTTTTTGGGTTAAAAAATTTTTGTGTCTTTTGATGAAAAGCCTGGCCCATTGAATTGACGGGAGATTATTCTGGAATTGAATCACTTTTCGTCCACTTTTATCTAAAATGCTTTCTGTGAATATTCGTAAATCCATAAGAGTGCATGGAAATCCCCACAATTCTCACAATTGCAGTTTCTTCAAAATCAGTAAGCGCTAATGGTCGGCCAGCCTTTCTTTCAAATTTATGATTTTTTTTTGTGGCTCAAGGTGCCTATGGGAATTTTATATCGTTTGGAAGCCCCTCTCAAAGGCATTATTCTTTGATGGATCATATTTAACGCCTCGTTCAATTTTTCATCGGTGTAGTTTTTGTATGTTCGGTTTCCTAATTTTTTTTTGTAGGTATTAGGCATTTTTGCTGCTGTAAACAAATTTTAATCAGCTATTTTACGCTTTTTTCTGTTGATTTTCCACATTGAATTAACTTTGAATGTATTGAGGCAACTTTGAACGGCGTTCCAAGTTACACCAACTTTCACTTTTGTTGGTTATGTTTTGATAAAACGTTGTTGATTTTTGCACTATTTTAAACTAAACATAGCAAACTTTTATTGCGATATTATCATCTACTAACAAATAATCCATTATCATTAATTTTGCAAAATAAAACATGCAATAATACTTGAATATAGGTAAAAGTCTACTCACCATTTTTTGACGGAATTTGAACACCTTTTTCCGACCGTCACTAAATTCAATGCTACCAATATGATCTCGTAAGACGCACTAAACCAAATCCTTAAAGTTCCAGCTGCCAACCTAAATAAATATCTAATTTATTTTCATTGAAGTAAGGTTGCCTAATCATTTTAAACCAACTTACAATTTTGTTCAATATTACCCCCGCTGTTCAAAGTATCCCCCTTTGACGGTAGTAATAATTTGTAACTTCAAAAACGTATTAACTGGATGTACTAGAAAAAAAGCTTTAACACGGACATTTAAATGTTTTTTTTTCTATTTTGCGTGTTTAATATGTACATTATGACACTCAAACGGGTGTTTTAATGTTTGACTTTAAAGTTTAGTAACGTAACATTTTTTTCTTGATGTTGGTATGTAAACTAATGAAGTTCTTTATTGATGTATGTAAACGTAAATGTAACATAACCTATTCTTATTTGAAATGTGTATATATCCTTTGTATTGAATTATTCCTGATTAATGCATTGTAATGATTAAGATGACCAAAACCGAATATGGACGATTTCTCTTTTTTATTGTGTTTCAAGATAAAGCGTCAATATGCTTTCAGATTAAGCCGATTACATCTTTTGCGTCAAATATAACCTTCATTTAACCTTGTTAACTTCACTTGAGTGTAAATTATTAAGTTTACATAGTATAGTGTAATTGTATTCTGATTATAATGTATATAGTATACAACTTCTATTAAGAACATATTTATAGGTAGTTTGAAATGAATTATTAACAAATAATAGTTTTAATACCCTATATTTGTATCGAACTCAAACAAACAAATACCACTGTTGCCAACCTACATTCAAAATTATGAAATAAGGTGACAAATGGAATTTACATTTTTTTAAAATTTTCAACACAAATACGCAAAATAGAAAAAAATAGTATAAGAAACTCGTTTCATAAGACGCTTTATCGCATTCGTCCATTAGAAAACTCCCCGCGGGTCGTTTTCTAAACTTGGACTCATGCGATAAAAACGCGTCTTACGAAACTTGTTTCTTAATATACTATTATTATCAAGTAAAAGCGACAACCTTGTTAAGTCTAAATACAGGTAGAAAGGAAACAATCCACATTTTACTCAAGCCTAGTTTTAAACCCTCAGGCAAGAATTACTTGTAAAACTTGTACAAATTACGACAAAATACGTATGCAACCCAAATTGCGCGATTTCACTTACTTCCATAAGGTTGAAGTTCTTTCTCTTACTCAATGGCATTATTAAATAAATTACGCAAGTTGAATAAAATATAGACTAATTTACTGATTAAATAATCAACGGCAATATAACGAGACCTCGATAAATAGTCGACTATTTTTATTTCACCTAAATTTCAAGTGTATTTTAAAATCAATTTGTCGAGACGTAATTTTGGCATTAATACTCTGATTGGCCAAGTAATTGACCAAATCTCCCTATTCACTGGCCTGACGTTATATTGTATATGCTATAATAATAATGTGGTCGAACTGGTAATCGTATACATTTAAATAATAATGTAATAATATGTAATAATGAAATAAGAGTAAAAATTCTCCAAACATACAAATCGTTAAGCTAACTGGAGATACTAACCATTCACTACAAATAATGCCTTTGTCCCAGTCGGTAGTTTAAAGTGGGGCGATTCATTTGATTTGCTTAATTACCACTAATTCTGCTGTGTTATTTTCACTGAACACCAATAAAAACAAATTTGCAATGTAAAACTAATAAAAATGATTTCGGACGCGAAGTTATTTTTTTTATAATACTCGGAATAACTAAACCGAGTTCTACACTAAACATTTATCAAAATGTAAAACAATAAAAAATATACAACTATGTTTATTAAATATATAAAGTGAAAGGGTTAAATAAAATATCTCTTAAAACTAATTGTAAAAACCTTAAAATAAAATAACTGTTACTAAATATACAAAATCTTCTTGAGAATCCCTGGTATTAAAAAAAATAATGCCGAAATGCAAACCAAGATGACGTAATCCTTGTGTAATGTTGCGCAATATATTGCAATAACAATGCTTTATGTTGTAAGCCACACCCAAACTGGAATTATATTTCTTATAAATTTTCTTCTTGAAATTGAATAACCCCTTTAATGCATTATCTTGAAATTTTCCAATAAAAATTGCAATCATAAAATGAAAGCGTACGCAACGTAAAATTAAATGCGTATTTAAAATGTAATCAAAGTAAAAGTAAAATAAAACTGAACTAAAATAAAAGTGCCTGAAAAGAGCAAATGTTTTAATTTTTAGTATTACGAGTTAAAAGATATCTTATAATCAAATTTGTATGGAAAACCAAAACAAAGCTTCCTGCTTCAACATTCATCAGGAAGTAAGCAAAATGGATGCTTTCAAAGTTCGATGATGTAGTCGTGCGCAAAAGATATGAATAGGATTAAGTCAATGATGACGTAATGCGCGAATAAAATGATCAGAAAAATAATTTATGGAAGTGGAAGTATAAACCTTTGAGAAAATATGTACCCTTAAAAAGATATGCAAATTAAGTTGCCTATCACATACCTATATTTCAATAATTAAGATTTTTCTTATATTTACAACAGAACAAATCAAAGACCTTAAATTAAGGTATATTTTAATACAACTCAAAAAGGGTTGTTACAATGCGTTAGATTTTGTAAATGATGATTCGGTCGTGACTATTTTAGTAAAAAAAAGTGTATTAAGAAGGTGAATATGCATAGTGGAGATAGGTGCACAACGATAATTTTGGGAGTTTACTGCCCGATTTAAGGAAAACGATGCTTCACCTGTGAAAACTATTTTTTGTAAAATTTCCTCACTGCCATTGAATAAATTAAATAATGCTTCACAAAAATCGATGCGTTTAATTTTGTCGTCATAGTACAGTTGTGGGTGATTATGAAATTTGTAGGACCTGTATTTAAATATTGTTAATGTTTTAAAGGCCGATTTCTTTGAAATTTGAAATTCTTGTACTATTAAACGCAATGACGCTGTGAGATTGACCTCGGTATAGCACAAAATGTTTCATCCTGGTTCCTCATTAGGGCGTGGCAGGTGTTTGCTCTTTTTTTGTGTGAATTTACGACACAACCATCCTTATTAAACTGAGTAACGATGCTGTGGATGGTTGAAATACACGGGATGTGTTCCTCAGGGTATTGTACGGCAAATAACTCCCGCACTCCTCTCAAACTATTGTTACTCTTGTACCAGTTTAAAATTTGTATTTTCATTTCAGTAGAAAGCATTTTGTAAGTTAAACTGTGGGGCGGTATTTTTAAAAATATGTGACAGCTGTCAGTGTTACCTACTATTCATTTGAACTACTGCAATAGGTTGACACCATTGAATAAAGTCAATGGTTGACACATTTTTTTTAAACTGAACATAGGGATTATTACATTGTGTGCAAAATGGTATGTTCGGATTAAAGAAAAACGCACATATATACAGGATGTAACTGAAATACACCGACAAACTTGAAGAGAATTGTTCCTGGGGTCAAAACAAACCAAAAAGTTTTTATAAGTGAATGTCTTAAAATGCATCGTTTTCCGTCAGTCCGTCTGTTTGTGTTTTTTACGTTATAATTTTTTCTAAGCAGCCATTAAAGGTAGAAAGTTTAAATTTTCAATATATGTTATACTAGTAAGTACCTTTAATTTAAAGAAAATTTCAATTTTATTTTCCAACAATATTCAAAATAGCGGCTTGTTAAAAACTTTAATGTTGAATGCCTTAAAAACCACACCCGGTATAAAAATTTTACTAGATTCATATAATTCTATAAATTTGATTCTGAAACAAACAATACCTCATTTATTAAAATGGCACAAGAAATGAAAAAGTTGTGACATTTTTCTGAAGCTAGTTACGTGTGTAATTGACAAGTTTTATAAGATTACAGTATTCTGCGTGTGCTAACAAAATGGAATAAAAAATATCTCTACATTATTTTGCAAGTTTTAAACTATCATTATTAAGAAATACTCAACAACTTAAAAGTACAATATTTCCAAATTTTACGGATCACTTTACATGTTCGACATGTCTTCCATTTGATTGTCTTGTGCCATGTCAATGTCATATCGATTGTTGCTTTGTGGACATCTATCAAATGAGTGAATTGTCCTATTGTAAGTAAATAAATTTTGAATTTCACAACATTAGAATGGAAAGATATCATTATACCAATGAACAGTATTATGACATGTTAATCATTTATGGCATAGCTGATAAAAATGCTGCCGCAGCAAGAGAACTGTATTTCCAAATGTTTCCCAATCGAACAATTCCTGATTCTGCAAACTTTCGCAGATTACGTGAACGAATTAACATTGCTGTAGAAAATTTACATTTACATTTTTCACTGTTATCCCAAAACTGGATTCTCCGCGCACAAACCTGTGTCGAAGTGCGCGGTAGGCATTTCAAATCTCTACTGTACAAACGATCTTATCAGCGGTTCTCAAAAACTTTTTCTTTTACTGTTACTATTTTGTCTCTGAGTTTTTCCTAAAAGTTGCTTCTTGATATATATATATATATATATATATATATATATATATATATATATATATATATATATATATATATATATTATATATTACGATGATATTAACTCCCCCAAACACTCTTTTAGATTTTATTTAAATTATTTATATTTTATTATTATTTTAAGTCAATATTATTTATATTATTGGCTAAAACTAATATTAAAACACAGTCGGAGAACTTTAACTTGTACGATGATATCCTTTTCATAATTTTTTAAATTGCCCAGACTAACTTTTAAAAACAGTCGCATGTTAAGACTCATCAAAGGGGATAGGGATCAAAATTTAGAAGAAACTTTATTTTTAAAATGATACAATAAATGATTATTTACCAGAATTATACTACGATTTTGAATATAATAATTATAGTTAATTTGATTAATGCACATTGAGTTATTATCCAATTATATTTTATCGTATCTAACTTGTTCAAGGAAATTGAGTTATAAATTTTAATTCGCATTAATATATGTGTCACACCCTGTACATAACAAAAATTCTTCAAAAAGTATACTTGGGCATGCGCTGTGAATACGCAAACATGTGATTTATGATTACTATAAAAATGAAATTCGCCATACATGTAAGTATCAATACGTTTGAATTTATTCAATATAATATTAACCATTTAAATTTTTAGGCCAAATAATGTTCTCTTTGGACATGCATACACGTTGTCGCACATCATGATTGTTACAAAGGATTGAAATTATGAACACAACAATAAAATATCAATATCAACAATAAAGTACAAAATCATAAACACTCACATAAAATGCCCTCGTTTTCTGATTACTGCTGATGAAGTTGATTGTAGAAAACAGCTCCTTCGAACTCCAACTCTGCTCCTCGAACATCCAAATTTTCTTCAATATAAACAGCTTATACATTTACGTAAGTTTCACTAATGTTATTATATTTCTGATGAATCTTTATTTTTAGGATCATCACACTTCTTATATTTATTTCAAAATAAATTTTGAAAAGCATGGATAGTTTGAAGGTTATTATAAATTAAACACGCTTCCAGTAAATAAGGTATATAATGATGATAACACGAAGAGAACACAATTAAATATCCATAACAACGTAAACAAAACAAACTTAAAAAAAACAATGTCGAAACTGCGGAAATATTTTCATTAACTATCGATAACGTCCGATTTTGATTTTTAAAAAGGTAAACTAACCTTAATTTAATTATTTCCCGACAAAAGACTATGACTTGTTTCTTTGACACTTCCGATACTAAAATCACACTTTGTTTTTAACGAAGTGACGTTATTTTGTTTAAAAATAATTTCACGAAAAATTTGGCAACACCTTACTTTAGCAAGCTGTTGAAACAGAGGAAAATTAAGAGAGATTGTAAACCTTCGGCACTTCTATTTATATGATTTTGGTTAACGACCAAAATATTCAATTGTTATCGTTAGTTACCAAGAATGTTTCCTAAATTCTGATTGGCTACAGCAATTTTTACATTACGATATAATTTCAAAACCCCATAACTTTTGCCCTCTTAAACCTTTCTTAAAACTAATAACATTTTCATAATCTACATAAATTTCTCTATAATTTAAAACCAAACACGAACTAATTCCTACACTTAATAACTAAGTTAATTTTCACACTGAATTATAGATTTTACGCTAATTTTATGTACTTTACAGGCCTGGAAATGATTTCTACATGAATATGGGATGCTACTACACCTAAATATACATCTTTTACATGCCTACGGCCAATTTGAAAGGAAAATTATTTTAATTTTCCCAACATTCTTAGAAACTAAATTTGACAAAATGGACACAAATATAGTGAATTGTAACTTGAAATTGAGGCTACTTTACTATTTTTGCCTCTACTAATTTATTTTACACAAATTGTCTCAATATAAAATAGTTTTTATATAAATTTTATGTGAGGAAATAACATAACCTCATATTGTTAATACAATTTTCAATGTATAATTTCACACTTTTAACCACTATAACTGTTTGTGAAAGTGTTTAAACTTAATGTTCAAGTCTCAATTTAATTTATTTTAACACTTTCGTAGGTTCATAAGTTCTTCTACGACTAGTGTCGAAATGTTGTAAATCACTAGTTTAAGGTTTATAAATATTGATTAAACACAATAATTCCAGATCTGCTGCATAATGCATGTTTTATAGTTACTCACTAATGTACTTGTTGTGTTTTTTTCGTAATTTTAGCACTGATATACGTTTATCGCAATAACACGAAAGTTTTCATGATTCTTGGCTGCGTACATTTAAATTGTGACATTGATACCAGCCTATATCTAGTTTTTAACATTATTTTTGTCAACTACAACTTGTATCACATGTCGTCAGGGAACATTATGTTTAAATACTTATTAACTAACTATGAACTTGAATTAAATCATAACGATAACAAACATACCCTATACTTCAATGTAATGTGCTGTCGATTATACTTATATTAACATTTTATTATAGAAATATTTAAATTTACATACATCTCAATGTTTATTAACCATTCTTATCTAGAATTATATAATGATATGTACCATATATATACATACATATATATATATATATATATATATATATATATATATATATATATATATATATATATATATATATATATATATATATATATATATATATATAATAAATAATTTAAATGTATTTATTTTCTTGAACCTTTTATTTAACGAATATGTAAAATTATTTCTGGTAATGGATTGTTCAATAAATTAAATGCAAAATCTTTGTTTTACGTTTTGCTGTTCGGATTTACAGCATTATCAAACACTTACTGTTACCTACAAAAAGAAGAATAATTAAAAATACTAATAGATAGTGTACGTACCTGAATTGTGTGACATATAAAATATGGCAATTACAGATTTAAAATATTTTGTTTGTTAATAATATTGGCATATTTAAAATTAACTCTATAACTTAATTAATTAATGTAAAGTAAACACAATGATAAAAATTGTTTAAGTATATATTTAACACATACATGCCTGTGATTATAATATCAAATATTTAAAACTTTTACATTATAGACGGAATAGATGACCTAATTTCTTGAAACTCAATAGATTGTTATAAATTTTACTGCATTGTTCAATGTCTGTTTCGTCATTTGCTGAATATTTTTTGTTTATACTTACACTTACACACGTTTGTGTGTTTGTATGTGTGTGTGCTTGTGTGTTTGTGTGTTTGCGTGTTTGCGCATTGCGTGTTTGTGTATTTATGTGTTTGTGTGCGTGTTAGTGTGTTTGTGTGTTTGTGTTTGTGTGTGTGTGTGTGTGTGTGTGTGTGTTCGTGTTCGTGTTCGTGTTCGTGATCGTGTTCGTGTTCGTGTTCGTGTTCGTGTTGTGTGTGTGTGTGTGTGTGTGTGTGTGTGTGTGTTTGTGTGCGTGTGTGTGTGCGTGTGTGCGTGGGTGCGTGCGGGCGTGCGTGCGTGTGTTTGTATGTTTGTGTGTTTACGTGTTTGTGTTTTGTGTTTTTGTCTTGTGTGTTTGTGTTTTCGTGTTTGCGTGTCTGCGTGTTTGCGTGGTCGCGTGATTGGGTGTTTGTGTTTGTGTGATTGTGTGTTTGTGTTTGTGTGTTTGTGTGCTTGTGTGTTAGTGTGGTTGTGTGTTTGTGTTTGCGTGTTTGTGTGTTTGGGTGGTTGCGTGTTTGCGCATTGCGTGTTTGGGTGTATAAAATAAAATTGAACGAGAGTTTACACACAGATGCTCTACTTTAGCACACATTACGTAGCTAAAAAAATTGTTGAGCCACCAATAGTTTTCTGAAAAAACTTTATTTCACTTATACAGTCGTCGCCAAACATTAAAATGCGCATAACTTCTTTAATTATCAACCAAATTTAATGAATTGTTACACACATGCTAGACCTTAGCACACATTACATAGTTGAAAAGGAATTCTTGAGCCACCAGTAGTTTTTATGAAAATTATACATGTTTGGATTAGAACGCAGGTGAAGCATTCGGCGATGGCTTTAACAGTATTGTGATGCCTTTAAATATGTAAGTAAATACGACATACATCATCACTCTTTTTGTTATTAATAAATAGAATCTGGAATATGGATGGTTTATTAATCTATTTATATATAAAAAAACACAAAAATGTTTCTTCTTATGTCCGTTATAGATTTTGAAATCATCCGCCCGATCGCCATGAAACTTTGGAAATTTATTGAGTACACTCCCGCGAAGTTTCTAGCATAAATTTTTTTTAATTATCGGCCCCCAATTAGTCTTTTGAGGCAGAAACGCGCACCGGGTACGGCTAGGTTTAATAATGCGAAGATGGTTTTAAGACCAAAAAAGTTAATAAATAAATAAAAGAAATTTTCTTTTTTTCCAAAAAAAAAATTAATTTCTTTTTTTAGCATAGTAGAACACGCAGGGTATCCGCTATGTTTTATGTTTGATCAAAATAACTGTATTAAAAATATATGTCGCTTAATGCTGACTTTTAATGGAATTTCCAATTGGGTTAATCCACGGGTATTGAATGCGTTACGGGCAACGCCGTGCAGGATCGGGTAGTTAATTAATAAGAGTGTTCCTGTTACTATCACATGTGGAAATGTATATTTTATAAAAGTATTGGTTATACGCATACGGGTTGAGCGTGGCGTCATTGTCGTAAAAAATTTGTCACTATCTTCGTAGGTATATTAACGTATAAATGTATAATATGACTTTGTTGTAGAATTAATTTTATCTTGACTATATAACCACAACCAACATATGTTTAGTTAAGCGACGGTCAATCCTGAACTGTTTTGGTACAAGTGTTTTCAACATAGAATCGACGTTCACCTAGATCCTTCTGTGGACGTCAGTGGAACTACAGGCTTTAAGTACCTAATAAAGTTACACGAATTCTTTGAAATGTCTTACGAGGTTGATGTGAAACTTATTAAAGTCGAACCTAAACAGGAAGAAGGAATAGATTTACTTCTAACCCAACATGTTATAGTAAATAGTGATCAAATAAAAGGTGAAATTAATTACGGTTTAAGTAGTACAAAGTTTAACACTATTTTTACAGATGATGTGAATATCCAGAAAGGAGACACCTCGTCTCCTGTGAGCTTGATGGAATCAGATTATATAAAGGAAAATAGTGTAAAACACATACAGTATGAACATAATCAAATTAATAGTCCAACAATAGTGCATGAAAATTTAAAACATGACATTATAAAATACAATTCAAATTTTAAGTATAAATGTAACCATTGTGATTATATATCAAAATGGAAATCAGCTTTGAGTCGTCACGTTTTAAAACACACTTCAAATTATGAATACAAATGCAACCAATGTGATTATGCAACGAAACAAAAAAATAATTTAAAAATTCATCTTAAAAAACACTCTTTAAGTTATGAATTCAAATGTAGCCAATGTGCTTATGCAACAAATCGCAAAAGTCATTTAACAATTCACCTTAAAAAACACTCTTCAAGTTATGAATTTAAATGTGACCAGTGTGATTATGCAACACATCGCAAAGATAATTTTAATATTCATCTTAAAAAACACTCTTCAAGTTATGAATTCAAATGCGACCAATGTGATTATGCAACAAATTACAAAGGTAGTTTAAGAATGCATTTTAAAAAACACTTTTCAAGTTATGAATTCAAATGCAGCCAATGTGATTATGGAACAAATCGGAAAGGTAATTTAACAATTCATCTTAAAAAACATTCTTCAAGTTATGAATTCAAATGTGGCCAATGTGATTATGCAACAAATCACAAAGGTAATTTAACAATTCATCTTAAAAAACACTCTTCAAGTTATGACTTCAAATGTGAGCAGTGTGACTATGTAACACATCGAAAAGATAATTTTAATATTCATCTTAAAAAACACTCTTCAAGTTTTGAATTCAAATGTGACCACTGTGATTATGCAACAAATCAGAAATGTAATTTAATAATTCATCTTAAAAAACACTCTTCAAGTTATGAATTCAAATGTGACCAGTGTGATTATGCAACAAACCGTAAGGGTAATCTTAATATTCATCTTAAAAAACACTCTTCAAGTTATGAATTCAAATGTGACCAGTGTGATTATGCAACATATCGCAAAGATAATTTTAATATTCATGTTAAAAAACACTCTTCAAGTTATGAATTCATATGCAGCCAATGTAATTATGTAACAAATCGCAAAGATACTTTTAATGTCCATCGTAAAAAACACTCATCAAATTATGAATTCAAATGCTACCAGTGTGATTATTCAACATATCGCAAAGATACTTTTAATATTCATCTTAAAAAACACTCTTCAATAACACACTTTAACTTATGAATTGAAATGAGGCCAATGCGATTATACAACACATTGCAAAGATACTTTTACGAATTCATCTGAAAGACTATACTATAATTTGTAAACAGCACCATTTTAAATTTTCATCTGTTCTCATAACTATCATTGTCTTATCCATTACTTCAAGTTCTCATCCAAATTTGGTTGTAGCACACAGAATTAAGAATGCCACTATACAATTGTAAAGGCTAAATATACTTACAGTAGTAAATAATAATTTATTTATCGGTGATACATATTTATTATTTTTCATAAATTATTTGTGAACATTAGATATCTTATCATTTGTAAACTTATTTATAGGTTAATGTTTAATTTGTAAATGTAACTTCATTGGTATACTGTTTATGTTTAACGTGTGATAATGTTTTTTATCATGCCTAATTATATAATAGGTTAGTGTTAAATTTATAGCTGTAACTTCGTTGGTAGTTGCTATACTTAAATACTTCGGTTTTGTAATGGTGTATTTATATTTTATATAAATCTATACGGTTCGATAACAATTACAGTTTATCATCCTCAATAAATAGTAATATCTTAAAAATTACTTAAGATGTTACAACAAATTTATGAAATATGAAAACTGTTAATATAACAGTTTCATATATGTATAAAGCCAACTGTGGAATCCAATTTTAGTAAAGGATCCTTAATAAATTAAACTGCCTTGAAGATGACAAATCAGAACAACCTCTAATGGTCGAAAGCTAGCAATGAAAAATGTCATAATAAAAGAGCAAACTTAACAAACTTTAATCAAATTATGATGGAAATGTAAAGTTGTGAAAATTTTAATTTGAAGTTTATAAAAGCATTCACAAATAGAAACTTGACATACCAATTAAAGATCTAGTCAAATCTAACAAGAAATAGTTTTTTAATAATAACCGTAACTGTGATTGTACTGTGTACTGTATTAAGTATGCTTTTTAATTTTAACTACATATATTTAATTATTATAGTGCTGTGGTAATTTAACACATGTTATAATATAAATATAAAAATACACCATTTAAAAACCCAAAAGCTAAGTATTTTAATTATGTATAATAATGGTGAAAGTTTACATTTTCGTATCGTTGATATAGTGTTTACATTTAATTTATATTGTTCATAATGCCTAGTTGGTGTGAAAATTCTGCTGTTTATATTTATTTTTATAAATCTAATATAATGTGAGTTATGGAGAAAATGTGTTTAACATACATTTGGATCTTCCTAAATTAACAGTAGTATTATGTTATAAACTATTTTCATGTTTCCTAAGTTTTAGATTTTAAATTTCTAATAATCACAAGAAATTTCCTCTTGAAAACAGCACATTGTCACAGAATTACAAAAAAGTTTTGGAAAGATATTTGATTTTTCCTATTTTTGTGTGTTTATGTGGCCAATTCTATAGAAAGAACTTATGTGTGTAGAAATGTTACATACATATATATATATATATATATATATATATATATATATATATAACCAGAGAAAGGTAATCTTGACTGTGATTATTGTAAAAATTATTATTTTCAGAACCTGAGGTTGCAGTCAATGTTATTGAAGCTTGTTTATTTAAAAAAGAGAAACACTCTTTGACATTTATCTAGCTTTCGGAATTTTTATGAAGATGGAATAAATAAAAATTCGAAGCTAGTAAGCATTCAATAACATTGACTGCAACCTCAGGTTCTGAAAATAATAATATATATATATAATAGTGACGTAGAGGATGAATTTTCATGGTATTTTGAAGAGTAAGTATAATTTTATTTAATTAAAATGATAGGCTCCCCTAATTAATTCATAGAGTACTTAGTACAACTAAATTTATTTATCTTTTCAGCATAACAACAGTCTTAGCAGCACCATCACTGCAAAATCTTCAATACGAGGAAAAAATTTAGCTCTGATAGAGCACTTCACCCAGCGCGGAGAGCAGGACCCACCAACCCTGCAGGAGTTTAAGACAAAAAGTGTAGAGTGGTTGCGAAAAATTTATAATGACTACATTAATAGTGAGGCGATTGTGATGGAACGAGTAGAAAAACTTATAAAGAACTGACAGGCTAATCACCATTTAGAGTGTGTGCGGAAAAACATTAGAGACAGTGAAAATATTTTGCGTACGTTGGAGGGTATTGAAGTGTGATAAGTGCTTGTGTTTGTGTGTTATTTGATGTAAGTTAGTAATTAGTTTTTGAACAGTTGGGTATGTAATTGTGCGCATTATTATTTTTTTGTGTGTAAATGTTACTAATTAATTTTTGTATAAATGTGTAGTGATAGTTTTTATTTAATGTATATTTTGTAAGTAGTACATTGAAGTAGTATTTTTGCTTTATTGTAGACCAATATTATAGTCTTTAAATAAATAAATAAAATGTTTTAAATTCATGTATGCTTATGGTTTTTCCTGAAAAATGAATATACAGTAAGGATGGTAGATAGTTAATCTGTTTTAAAAACAATAATACTTAAACATGTAAGTGTTAAATACAAAATTTTAATTTTAAATATAATTAAACATGTATGCATGAACCAGTGCGTTATGATTTATTAATATATGCAAGTATCAACGTTTATGTACATATTAACCACAAATGTGCTATTAACAAGTTAAAAGTTTTTTTCACATTTTTTAGTTTTGAGAAAATTTGGAATTGCTATCTTTTGCGTTGTTATTTGTTTAGTCTACATGCAAAAAATTGAAATTTTTGACTAAAGGACTAGCGCGTTATGATTTATTAATATATGCAAGTATCAACGTTTATGTACTTTCACAAGACCGTTTTGAAATTTTTTAAATTTCGAATTTATTTAACTGCTATACTTTGCGCTGTTATTTGTTTAGTCTATATACAAAAATTCAGAATTTTTGACTTAACGATTAAACTGCTATGATAAAAAGAGTATATTTATTTATTTTAAAACATTTCACACACATAAAATTTTTGTTTACTTCAACATTTCATACAATAGCTAAGATAATGTTATTCACCTTTTCTTTGTAATATAAGTTTTATGTGATAATTATAAGGTTACAATGTCATTTCTTCCTACATAATTTGTATAATTTAATAAATCATTATAAGAAACTAGTTTTATATGAAAATTCAATTAAACCATACGGAAACTTCTTTTAAAGGGTCTCTCATTTGCAATTCACTTTTTCTTGATTAATTTTCTTCTTCAAATGAATGCTGTTAAAGTGCATTTTCTTTATGCAATATAACATGCACTACTGTAATTACTTATTTACTTTTTAAAGCGTTTTTCATTCAAATTACAACACACCTTTATTTAATACTTTTCATGGCACGTTCACTCGAAGTTGCTTCATTTTTTGTTTTCAGCTCATACAGCTCTAAATCTATCCTCAATTCCTTAACTTTCTTGATTAACACCTCGAGTCTTTTCTTTCTCTCATCAATACTTAATAATTGTTTCTTTCTTTTCTTATTACTTTCACCATTTCTAGCAATAAAAAGTTTACTGAATCATGCAATCCCGGAGAAGCCTTTTTATTATAAACATGCATCCTTTCAAAACTGCTAACCTACTCAAAAAAACTTTTAGATTTCTAAGAATGATTGCCTTGCAACTTCTATTTTTAGCTTTGACCTTGACCAGCTCCAAAAATTTATATTTCCCGCCAAAAAGTTTGACCTTGAAAATTCTTTTCTTAGATTTTCTATTTTTTTAGCTTTTCACCTTGCCCCTTATACATTTCTAAGAAATGTAATATGACACCACCGTAGGTCAATAATCTTTGACCTTGAAAACTCTATTTGAAGTTGAAAAATAATTGCGGATCATATCGTGGACTGATTTGAATTAGTTTCTCTTTCCAATTGACGAGAGCTTGTTGTGGGATCAGCGTTAACACTTTTTGTTCTAAAACTGGCGTTCTTGCAGTTCGCAACCTACCACTGTCAATTTTTGGTGGTAGAATTGTTATAAATTGATAATATGTACCACTTTCACGAAGACGCCGGTCAATGTTGGCAAACGCCTTTTTATTCGGTATCCACCGATTTGGAAATGCTTGGAAATATAAACGAACAGCTTCAGCACAATTCCCAAAAGCTCTGCCATACATTATGTGCATATCTGCCACTTTGGAGTTGGAATACGGATTAATATTCATTATGGATAAAGAAATCGTATGAAAACTTATCAAAAATCACAATATGACAACTATGACTGCTAGTCCACTTACTAAATTTTGGTGCGGTAGTTTATCAACTTCAACCAAGAGGACCAAATTTGCAGAAAATTTAATAACGGACCCAAAAAAATCACCAAAACACCTGAAAAATCACACACAAGAAAGTTGAAATAGAAAGTATGCGGGAACAATGTGAAAACTAATACTTCCAGTCCATTTATAGATAATCCAATCAAACCAGAAAAATTCTCGTCAACAAAGAAATAATTTTCAGTGGGGTTAGTATTTTGAAATTCCTAAAGGTTTTCGAGTTATTTGCGAAAAACGAAGTGTATATTCTACACATAAATTGAAGACGAAAAGTCAGATAAAATTTTTCTCTAAAATGTATGGCTACAAAATGACAGGCCCTCAAAGTTGAAATTTGAAAATCGTTTTTCGCTCGCAAATTACTCTAAAACCTTTAGGAATTTCAAAATACTATCCCCACTGAAAATTATTTCTTTGTTGACGAGAATTTTTCTGGTTTGATTGGATTATCGATAAATGGACTGGAAGTATTAGTTTTCACATTGTTATTATTATTATTAAGATAGCTGCTACTTTGTCGGCTACCGTACGTACCATTTTGTTAATGTAGACACTTAAACGTCGCGTTAAAGAATAATTAAATTGAATAGTCAAGGTATAAAAACTTATCAAAGTAAAAACAACGAGAGAATTAAAAAACGTCAACTTTTTTGACAATTAACCAGAGGCAGACTTTACAATCTTGATTAATTAAATGCCAAACTATAATTTTAGAATGTATTTAATTTTTCTATCAAAATCAACCTAAACCCTAACAAAATTAGTATGACTGAATAGGTAATTTTAATACCTTTCAAACGAGATGTCACTTGTCATAAGGTACTATTTAAAATTATTGGTCACTGTGGCCCTGTGACGTCATATATGACCATTACGTCACTTGTCATGACTAGTTGAGAAGCTTATATCCGTTTATATTCACCCTCCAAATTTCATTAGTATAAGTAAAACCGTTCAAAAGATACAAGGGGGGGAGGGGACTTTTGACTAGCACTGTATATATATATATATATATATATATATATATATATATATATATATATATATATGGCTGTTATTTAATCATTTTGATTAATATTCATATGGATATTTGAAACCTAACAGGGTTACAGAAGCGTATGCATCTTTTTTGAAACCAAAACGTACCAAAAATAATGAAGCAAGAAATGCGACCATAGTGAAACACGCTAGGGACGACCCAAGTACTTCGGTAAGAAAAATTGAAGAAAATACAGCAATTCCCAAATTAATTGTGCATCGAGTTCTAAAACAACATAGTTTTCATCCTTACAAATCTCGTATTGTACATGGTCTCCACGTAGTTGATTTTAATAGAAGGATTAGTTTTACTCAGTGGCGGCTCGTGCCCTCAAAATTTGGAGGTTCTGACCTGAAAAAAATCGAAATAAAGAAATTATTTTTTGTAAATCAAGTCTATCCTTCGATTTTTTTTAAAGATAACTTTCGTTAAAATTAGGTGTTTCGTTAATTAGTTCTTTTTCTATAGATAACCTTGATAATGCAACTAGATGGTCTTTAACCATTGTATTTCTTAAAAAGGTCTTTATTCATTTCAAACTGGAAAATATCGTTCAGTTTCCGCTGTAGGCATTGGGATTATCATAATATCCAGCAATTTTCTGGTTTCTCTCCCTCCCTCCCCCTCCCCTTTAATCCTTCCCCTCCCTCCCTTCCCCTCCCTGCCTCCCTCCCTCTCCCCCAATTATATACGTTTCCTATTTCCTTTGGAAATAGGAAATTTTAAGGTGGATCTAAATTAGTTTTCCGGTAAAGTTTTATGAAAGGTTTTCTTAAAATAAGATGTAGTTGTAGATAACAAAAAAGGTCGCATTTAAATTGACGGATGAGATCATTCTTTGGTTTGCTTGTTTAGATAAGGCGCCGTTGAGGGCATTTTTACTTATTGCGTTTCAGTAATTAACGCCGTCTTTCTGCCGGAGTATAGTATCTCAATCCATTAGTGTTAAGTGATTATCGTTATTGTTAAGGGAATGAATCTGTGGACGAGAATTTGCACTTGAGTGGGCCCGCCGCTACCTTAGCAGTTTTTTCATGTTAAGGTTTGGTTGATAAATATGGTGCAATATGGTGGATCCTTGATCTCACTTTCTTTAGTAAAGGATGTGATTTGTGAGTCAGGGGCGTGCCTTTTTTTCGAATACCGTAAAACGGGGGGAAGCTGACCGGCGGGGTGAACTTGACCAAAATTACAAAAAAATATATTTTTCATTGTAAGGTCGTCCATATTTTTTTAAACTATTTTTACTTAATTCTTTCTTATCAATAAGATAATAAACTTATTAAAAACTGTCCGATTTCCTTTTCTCGGGAAAAGATAATGTTAAAACCTAGAGACTTCTTATTTTACTGCATTAAGCCTAAAAATCAACGTCGTCAAACTTTCATTTATCAAGTAACAACTATCTAGTTCCCATATATCATTTCTATTACATCCCACAAGTTATCCTTTCTTGATAACATATATGTGAAGAAAAATTAGAAAAACGAAGTAATTTTTCCATAATAACAATATTTTCAATAATATGCATTAATTTCTTGAATTTGGGATGGAGTTGACCAGGTGGGTGAATTTGACCGACAAGTTGAATCTTGCCAAGGTCGCAACAAAGCAATGAAATCGAACCGTTTCCGAATCAGTCTATTCACGACAGGCGAATCGATAGTACGCACGTATTAGTTTTACGCCTCACGTGTAGGTTATATTATTATTTGTGGTGTTAAGGTACTAATATAGTGCTTAGTAAAATATGCCGAGAGTGTACAAACGAAAAGATGGTTCCAAGCGTCTTAAACAGTATTCTGAGGAGACCATGGAATTATGTTTATCTGAAGTAGTAAATGGAAAATTAAGTGCTAATATGGCAGCCAAAAAATATAACATCCCAAAGGGTACGCTGATAAACAGAATTCATGGACGTCACATAAAAAATTACGGTGGTCAGACCGTGTTTACTAAAAACGAGGAAGAGGAATTCGTAGATGTTTTGCTTGCGTGCGCTAAATGGGGATTTCCGTTGAATGCTTTAGACTTAAGTTTAATAGCAAAAGCATATCTTGATCGTAATGGAAATGGCACACGCTTTAAAAATAATTTTCCTGGGAATGATTGGGCCAAAGGATTTTTACAGCGACACAAAGTCTAGTTAAGTGAATGTATGGGTAATAATATTAAGAGGTCGCGTGCTGCAGTGAGTGCTGGAGTGATGACAGACTTTCTCAATGAGTTGTCTATAACGATAGAAGGTGTGAGTCCAAGAGCAATTTTCAACTATGATGAAAGCAACTTAAGTGACGATCCTGGAAAAAAGAAATTAATATTTCAGCGAGGAGTTAAATATCCAGACAATGTAGTAAACTTTTCGAAAAGTGCTGTGACAATTATGATTTGTGCTTCTGCTGTAGGTGATATTTTGCCTCCCTATGTTGTGTACAAGGCGACACATCTATGGGATTCTTGGAGACAAGATGGTCCCAAAGGCGCTCCATGTTGCGAAAAAAGTTGTTGTGCAAAAGGATCACGTTATAACAGGTCCAACCATGGATGGTTTGATACCGTATGCTTGACCGATTGGTTTAAAACCTGCTTTTTACCTCATGCAAAGTTAATTGAGGGCAAAAAAGTTCTCATAGGGGACAACTTCTCGTCACACTTCACAAAAGAAGTCATCAACATTTGTAAGACTAATAATATTGATTTTGTTTGCCTTCCACCAAACGCTACTCATTTATGTCAACCGTTAGATGTTAGCTTTTTTGGCCCTATGAAGAATTACTGGAAACAACTATTAGTTGAATGGAAGAAAAGTAACCCAAAATGTTCTTCTGTTGAAAAAAGTATCTTCCCGAGACTTTTAAAGAAATTATTTGATAAAATACAAATAAAAACAACACAACAAAACACAGTAAGTGGATTTCTTGCATGCGGAATTTACCCTCTTTCCAAAGCAAAGATGCTTTCAAAAATTCCTTCTAAAGAGATCATACGTAACACTTCAGTAAGTGACGTCTTATTGGATTTTTTGAAAAGTCAACGAAATCCTGAAAAAAAAACTACATCCACAAAGAGAAAAAAATTGAACGTTATTCCCGGTCGGTCAGTTGCTGCAGAGGATACACTGGAAAAAACAAACGACGCAGATCTTCCTTCCACGAGCGCAATTTTGGCCGTAAAACGACGAATAATAGAAGATCCAGAAAACCAATCTGACTCTGATTGCGAAGATTTTGTGAATAGTAAAGAATCTTCAGACTTTGAGGATATGCCGTTGGCTCAGTTGTCAGACTGGCTATCGACGAGGTCATTTTACCAGACGAGTTTAGTGCTATCGAACAAGCTGGACGAAATGTGAATATAGGATCGTGGGCCGTTGCTGAATATTCAACCAAGAAGACCATCAAACGTTATGTGGGAAAAGTTACATCCATTAATATTCACCATGAAGTGAAAATAAAATTCGTGAAAAAATACAAAAGCATATTTGTGTGGCCTGAAATTGAAGACATTGACGAAGTGCCTATATCTGACATTAAAAAGGTTTTAAATTCACCTCAAAAAGGCAGAAGAGGCGAACTTTCTTTCGAAAATGACTTCTCTCCATTTAATATAATATAGGCAATCATTCTCTATTTTATATTTAAGTCTCCAATTGAGTTTTTGTTTTATTATTATCAAATGTTGAGAAATTGTGTTGATTTTTACTATTATTTCCTTGTTTGTAGTTTGTATTTGTTAAAAATTAATAAAAAAATAAATAAACATATTTAACAGTACATTTTCACGACTACTGCGATGGTCAACTTCGCCTCTCGTCGTATTGCGAGCAATATATCATGCAAATTCAATAGTCAGTCAAGTTCACCCCTACGTGGGGCGAAGTTGACCACACAGGTTTTTTTCTATTTTTTACCTCAAAAGTTGAAAAAATACGGATAACCATTGTAAGTATCAATAATATACTCAGATATTCACAGTACAGCTCACATCAGTTCCCTTTTTTAAAATTTTTGTACAAAGATAATTCCTACAAAAGTTGGAAATCGGTCAAGTTCACCCCGTTTTACGGTACCTGAAGGACCGATCCTATCGGAGTAGTTGTATGCAACTAAGCACCAGTTTGGTGGATATTTGTATGAACGTTCACCCTTTCTAGTTATTTCTTCTGAAGTTACAGGCACTAGGTGTCAATTCACGTACAGTTCATAAAGGGATGTGTTTATTTAAGTGCATTTTGGTGGTGGATGAATAAATGCGCTAAAAGCGTATTAAAATTATCGAATAAAAATTATTGTGAAGGCACAACGTTTTGTTTCCCCGTAATAAGAATCAGCTGCAACATACGAAAGTCTCACTGTAAGTAATTAGTAAATAGCCATCTTCGTTTTAATATTAAACAGACTTGTAAATTAAGCTACCGAATTAATTGAACATTAAGCAGAAGAGTGTAAATATCTCGTGCGTAAAAGCTATTTATTTTGTTCACATAACCTATATAACGTGCTGACCAATTAAATAAAGCCTTTCGCTACCAAAATTAAGACTGGGAAATCGCTGCCCAGTGTCGCCGATCGAGAAGTTACTCGTCTGGTATCCTGAAGTCGTTTACGCCCGAATTGCTTTCGTTGCCACCTGGCGGAGAGGTATTCAAGGGTTCGGTGTAGAAGGTAATTTAATATTGTACGTTATTGTGATTGCTTTACCATACCTTTGTTTGCAAATTTTGGTAATATTATTTGTTGACGAGCGAATAAAGGCAGCCGTTTTTTAGTGTTATTTTGCAGAAATTGATGCTTTTACGCTAATCTCAATTAAAAGGTCGACGAACTACTTTCACTTGCGCTATCTTTGGTATTTTTTTGTTGTAATACTTAATTAAATGTATTGCAAATTTATGTATATGAAAATTTCGCATGGTCAAATTTATTTTGGGTAACCATTTGGTTACGTAATGTTTTGAATTTTAACCATATCTAGGTAATTTTATTTCCGTAATTTAAAATTAAGGTTATCTGGTAAGCTTACAAGTTTGACCTACTTATGTTCCCGTGTTCTACAATTTAAGATTTTAAATGGAACCGTTTTACGAGATATGACTAATTTTAATACGAAACAGTGTCCGGTTTGACACACTGTATCTTTATAAATAATAAAAAGGGAAACAATCTGGTTGGTAAAATTTTCTTTAGTATCATCTATTTTAATAAAACTTTAACATTTTGTGGATAAAATAATTCTTAATGTACGAGGTGATTCAAAACGCGTACTAAAACATTTCTCAACTTTCTTAAATGGATCACCCTGTATTTTATAGCGTTATTAGAAAGAGCTTTAACTGTTTCATTAACCACTCCCTATACCTAAATCGAACCTTTGTTGGGGTATTTAGTTTTATAGCACAAAATGTTACATTAAAACATCAAAGAAATCAAAATGAAAAATTTAAAAAAATATGTATAAAATCAAATTTAACACTTAAAGTAAATGCTCAAAAACATCTCCTTGTTGCTGCAAACATTTATTAGCTCTTCGAAGTATGGAAGTCATTGTTGCCTATCTAATCTGCATTGGTATTAGTGACGCAAATGCATTCCGAACCCTTTCTATAGTGTCTTGTTTGGTTGTTACAGGATTCTCGTGACCTTTATTTTTTTATAAATCTCCAAATGAAAAAGTCTAAGGGGGCCAAATCAGGAGAACGTGGAGGCCATAGATATGGACCTTCCATCAAACATTTCTTCCAGGCATCGGCCAACGGCTCTGGTACTGTGCGGTGTCGCGCCGTCTTGTTGGTACCATGCTTGACCAAATTTGGTTGAACCACATTTCTTAAAATTTCCAAATACCGTTGTCCAGTAAGGTTTTCGTCGTAGAAGTGGACACAAAATTCTATCACCTTAAACAATTATCAAAAGGCTAAAGACAAAGATCTAGGATTTAAGCACCTGTCTTTTACCCTTTTTAAAATTTTATGTCTACCTACCTTTTACTGCACAAAACACGTTAAAGGACCATCTTTCTTGAAATGCTCTTGCCCTTTTTAGATGGGGATTTTCGGTTGCCCAGTAGTGACAATTATGACTGTTGAACATGTCATTATTCATAAATTTTGCCTCGTCAACCCAAATGATACTACTTAAAAAATCTTCATCCCTATCTTTCTGCATAATAAGCCATTCACAAAAGTAATCCTTTTTTCTAAATCTGTATTATTTAGGGAATGTACAGTGGTGTAGGAATTAGGTCTCCACTTATGTTTTTTTTAAATTCTTTGAATTGTTGAAAATAACAATCGTAAATGACGCGTTACATCTCTTATGGAAGCATTCGGATATGCAGTTAAAAATGCCAAAACGTTTACCTCATTATCTTCATTATTGACTATCGGCTTATCTCTAATAGTTTGTGCACTAAATGATCCATACTCTTGCAAATTATTCATAACGGCATCAATGGTTTTATTAGTTGGAGGAGGTAAGTCAGGGTATCGTTCTGCAAAAATACGACATGTTCTGGCTGCGATTTTGTGGCATTCTCCGTGAATTAGTAATAAATTAATGAAATCTTCATTAGTGAGTAGTATAGCTATGGCACTTCTGGGCCACTTTTGTCACTAGATTTGTCACCAGATCTAGGAAAAAGTCACCAGAAAAGTTACTAGATTTCAAGGTCGGTAACATTGCCTATTTTAAGGGGTAGACCACAGGTGTGTAACCCTCTTCAAGGTCATGCTTGCACGAGTCCTTCAAGGTCACTAGAAAAGTTACTAGATTGTTGATTGTCCTGAAGGTCATTGCCCTCAAGCAAGTCTATGCATGTTTCGAGGCCACGCCCTATTCTGAGAAACAAAGGTGGCCCATTGTTTAAAGTCTATGCTTTCAAGGTCAGAGAAAAAAGACGATCTATTGTTTTGGCTGAGTCATTCTAGGAAATCAAAAAGGCGATGCATTGTACAAAGTCTATGCTTTCAAGGTCACATGAATGAACAAAGACTATCTATTGTTCCATTATTCTAAAAATAGATTGTTATCTCAATTCTAGGAAATCAATAACAAAGACGATGCATTGTTCAAAGTCTATGCTTACAATTTTCAAGGTAAAAGAACAAAAGCGATTCATTCTTCTGGTCGAGTTATAAAATAAATTGTTATCTCAATTCTAGGAAATCAAGAATGAAGGCGATGTATTATCAACGCTTCAAAGTCTATGCTTACAATTTTCAAGGTAAAAGAATAAAAGCGATTCATTCTTCTGGTCGAGTTATAAAATAAATTGTTATCTCAATTCTAAGAAATCAAGAATGAAGGCGATGTATTATCAACGCTTCAAAGTCTATGCTTACAATTTTCAAGGTAAAAGAACATTCTTCTGGTCGAGTTATAAAAAATAAATTGTTATCTCAATTCTGAGAAATAAGTCTGTGCTTATAATTTTCAAGGTAAATGAATAAAGACGATTCATTGTTCTGGTTGATTTATAAAAATAGATTGTTATCTAAATACATCTCTTTCAAGAACAAAAGCAATCCATTGTCAGCGCTTTAAAGTTTATACTTATAAGGTCACACCTCTGCAAAGACGATCCATTCATCTCAATTCTAGGAAATCAAGAGCCCTGAGGTGCATGTTTCAAAGCCACGCCCCCTAAACAGGTGGCCATTCCCCTAAACAGGTAGCCGTTTCCTAAAAACAGGTACCCGTTTCCTAAAAACAGGTACCCGTTTCCTAAAAACAGGTAGCCGTTTCCTGTAAACAGGTAGCCGTTTCCTAAAACAGGGGGTCCGTTTCCCAAAACAGATAGCTGTTTCGCAACCGTTTCCCCCGAAAAAGGCGGTCTATTGTTCAGGTCGAGATTCCACATCTCAATTCCAGGAAATCAAAAACAAAGACGACGCTTCAAAGTCTATGCTTACAATTTTCAAGGTCATACGAGAGAACAAAGACATTCCATTGTTCAGGTTGAAAATAGATTGTTAAATACACTTCAATTCTAGGAAATCAAGAACAAAGACGATGCATTATTCACAAAGTCTATGCTTACAATTTTCAAGGTCACATGAGAGAACAAAGACGATCTATTGTTCAGTTAGAAATAGATTGTTATCTAAATACATCTCTTTCAAGAATAAAGGTGAACCATTGTCAACGATTTAAAGTTTATGCTTATAAGGTCACACCTCTGATAACAAAGACGATTCATTGTTCAGTTAGAAATAGATTGTTATCTCAATTCTAGGAAATCAATAACAAAGACATTGTCAACGCTTCAAAGTCTATGTTTACAAGGCCACATGAGAGAACAAAGACGATTCATTGTTTGAGTCATAGCTTCTGAAATTCTAGGAAATCAAGAATAAAGGGGGCCCATTGTTCAAAGTCTATGCTTACAATTTGCAAGGTAAAAGAACAAAGACGATTCATTGTTTTGGCTCTGTCGTAGCTTCTAAAATTCCGAGAACAAAGACGATGCATTGTTCAGACTAATTAGGTCATCTAACAAGTAAAATATTTTTTATAAGACTACCACAATATACAGATAAAAAATCGATTTAAGTAGTATGGGATATAGTCACTTTTGTAATACCTCTGCTGGAGCATATCTATTTACTATTTGTTTTTCACATTCAATTTTCTTCAACTGATTCTCGTTTAATGTAGGCCACATCATCTTTCCTAATAGGTTCATTATATTGTATACTAGCCATACATTCAGCTTCCCTTAAAAGTCTTCATATCAGGATCTACTTTGAGACATTGTTCGAGACTTATTACAATAAGCAATGTCACGCCTCCCCAGTGCCCTCAAGTGGTCTAAACAGGTAGACGTTTCACAAAACAGGGGGTCCGTTTCCCAAAACAGAGGGTCCGTTTTCCAAAACAGATGGCTGTTTCTCAACATAGGTAACCGTTTCCCCCAAGGTTACACGAGAGAACATAAGCGTTCTGATTCCTAAAAATAGATTGTTATCCAGCCACCACCCCACCTCAATTCTAGGAAATCAAGAACAAAGGGGGGTCCATTGTTCAAAGTCTATGCAAGTGATTCATTGTTCTGGTCGAGTTATAAAAACAGATTGTTATCTAAATACCCTTCGATTCTAAGAAATCAAGAACAAAGGCGATCCATTATTTTAGCCAACGCTTCAAAGTCTATGTTTATAATTTTCAAGGTCACATGAGAGAACAAAGACGATCCATTATTCCGTTATAATTTCTAAAAAATAGATTGTTATCTAAATACATCTCAATTCTGGGAAATCAAGAAACGCTTCAAAGTCTATGCTTATAAGGCCACACCTCTGATAACAAAGGCGATTCATTGTTTTGGCTGAGTCATAGCTTCTGAAATTCTGAGAACACAGACGATGCATTGTTCAGACTGATTAGGTCATCTAACAAGTAAAATATTTTTTTATAAAACTTATAGTTTATTAACCACAATATTCATCTATATATACAGATAAAAGATCGATTTAAGTAAATATACATATTAGGGGAAGTTTGATGTACATAACATTTTGTAATACCTTTGCTGGATCATATCTATTTTATTTATTATTTGTTTTTCACATTCAATTTCCTTCAACTGATTCTCGTTTAATGTGGTCCACAAGACATCATCATCTTTCCTAATAGGTATTTTCATCGCTTCATTATAATGCTTACTAGCCATACATTCGGCTTTCCTTAAAGCCTTCATATCAGGATCTGTGATCCTTTTACTTTGAGACATTATCCGTGACTCATTACAAACCTACATCTCTTAAACTTATATGCAAAAACTCAAATTAAAATCTTTTAATTATACAGTTACGTAAATTTCAAAGTTAATTCGAGAATTCCCCCCAAGGGCACACCTCTGAGAAAATAATAAAGATGATTCATTGTTCCGACCGAGTTATAAAAATACACCTCAATTCTGAGAAATCAATTTTTAAAGAACAAAAGACGATTCATTGTTTAAGCCGACGCCTTCAATGTCTATACTTACAACATTTCA
Organism: Vesta saturnalis; assembly: GCA_036346205.1. Taxonomy (NCBI): domain Eukaryota; kingdom Metazoa; phylum Arthropoda; class Insecta; order Coleoptera; family Lampyridae; genus Vesta; species Vesta saturnalis. The sequence goes on along the minus strand of JARFJB010002108.1, from coordinate 2,340,280 downwards.
AGGTCACACTTCTTATAACAAAGGCGATCCATTGTTCCGTCATAATTTTTAAAGATAGATTATTATCCAGCCACCCCCCACCTCAATTCTAGGAAATCAAGAACAAAGGCGATCCATTGTTCAAGTCGATGCTTCAGGGATATATAAGTAACAGTGAGATCAGTCGGTTAGTAAGTTGTTAAACATGGAATTAGCAGGGTTAAACCAAAGCACCTATTGCAAACTCTATAAAAATACATGTGACCTAGAGATATCGAAAAAATATAAAGTTATTAATGTTACAGTAATCAATACGAAGTATGGTGAACGTATAGTGTTAGAAACAGAGGAGTTTAAATGTGTTTTACCTCAGCGCTTTTACGAGTATTTCAAAGAAGAAGAAAATCGAATTGAAGAATTTAAAACGATGCTAAACACAAAGGATGTATTCATGAGTAGTCTGGGTGCAGTCGGAAAAACGATAAACATAACATTTAGTGCATCCAACCATATGTAAACATGCTCATTTCGAAATTAGTGTTTAGTTGTGGAAAAGTCATGCAAGCAGCAATAAAATCACTCCTGGAACGATGTTTACTGCCGGATACTTCATACCTGTTGTAGTAATAATATGATGATAAAAAAATAAAGTGTTGTGAATATGGTGTTCTTTTTGAAGAGACGTAGCTACCTCCACCATTTGTCAAGGTCACGTCATATTACAATTCAGAGAACAATTTTCAAGGTCCCAATCAGTAGACATATAAGGCCGATCCTGGACCAGTTCAAGGTCACCCATGTAAATCTTATGGGGATTTATTTCAAGGTCAAGTGAGTTTTCTCGTTATGCCAGAACGCGCTCCACGTCTCAAGCATGCTTGTGGTGGGGATTTAAATTTTGAGTCACTCGCCCTCTGGTGGTGAAATCGGAAGCTTTTGGAGCTCTTTCAAGGTCGAACTTTAAGCGGAGATTTAAAATGTAGTTGGTCAAGGTCAAAGCTAAAAAGTTGCAAGGTAATCATAAATCAAAAATAGTTTTGAAGGTCAAAGGTTATTGACTTACGGTGGTGTCATATTTCTTAGAAATATAAAAAGGTCAAGGTGAAAAGCTAAAAATAGAAGTTGCAAGGTAATCATAAATCTAAAAATAGTTTTCAAGGTCAAAGGTTATTGACCTACGGTGGTGTCATATTTCTTAGAAGTATAAAAAGGTCAAGGTGAAAAGCTAAAAATAGAAATTGCAAGGTAATCATAAATCTAAAAATAGTTTTGAAGGTCAAAGGTTATTGACTTGCGGTGGTGTCATATAACATTTCTTAGAAATATAAAAAGGTCAAGGTGTAAAGCTAAAAATAGAAGTTGCAAGGTAATCATAAATCTAAAACTAGTTTTCAAGGTCAAGGGTTATTGACCTACGGTGGTGTCATATTTCTTAGAAATATAAAAAGGTCAAGGTGAAAAGCTAAAAATAGAAATTGCAAGGTAATCATAAATCTAAGAATAGAATTTTCGAGGTCGACGACGACGATGACGATCTCATAAGCTATGCATAAAAAGTAGGTCATGAGTTCATTGAAGGTGAATACTCCACTTCAAGCTAAAAATAGAAATTGCAATGTCACCATCCTCATCATATTACAAGGTCATGGTCCGAAGCTAAAAAATAGAAACTGTAATGTCATCATCATCATCATCATCATCATCATCATCATATTACAATTCTTAGAAGTCTAAAAAATAGTGTGTTCAAAGGTTATTGATCTGTATATAAGGAAATAGTGTAATGGATAGTGAGTGTTGTGTCAAACATGTGGATGGCATACGCTCAAAACAATGGACCAAAGCAACTGACCTGAGAACAGCGGTGGAACGCTTGAAGCAAGAATTCAGAATATAAAAAATTTCAAAACAGTCTTGTGAAAATAGTACATAAAGGTTGAAACTTGCGTACATTTATATTTATATTTATTTATAAATCAGTAGTCCTTTACCCAAAAATTCCGATTTTCGGCATGTAGACTAAACACGTAAGAGCGCAAAAGACAGCACTCCAAAAATTCTCAAAACTAAAAGAATGTGAAAAAAAATTTTCAATTATTAATGATAAAGTTTGTAGTTTTGATATGTAAATATATGGTTTTAATCGCTTAATAAATCAAAACTCCAATGTCCTTTACCCAAAAATTCTGAAATTTCGTATACAGGTTCAATAAAAATCTAAAACTAGTTTTCAAGGTCAAGGGTTATTGACCTACGGTGGTGTCATATTTCTTAGAAATATAAAAAGGTCAAGGTGAAAAGCTAAAAATAGAAATTGCAAGGTAATCATAAATCTAAGAATAGAATTTTCGAGGTCGACGACGACGATGACGATCTCATAAGCTATGCATAAAAAGTAGGTCATGAGTTCATTGAAGGTGAATACTCCACTTCAAGCTAAAAATAGAAATTGCAATGTCACCATCCTCATCATATTACAAGGTCATGGTCCGAAGCTAAAAAATAGAAACTGTAATGTCATCATCATCATCATCATCATCATCATCATCATATTACAATTCTTAGAAGTCTAAAAAATAGTGTGTTCAAAGGTTATTGATCTGTATATCATAGCTAAAAATGGCCGGTTCAAGTCCTCACTAAAAGTTGATCGCGTTACAGCTAAAAAGTATAGTGACAGCATGATCGTTGAAAGTAGCTTATGCGCGTAACCAGATATGTATGGTAATCAAAGAGATGGTTCATATCTGCACTAATGTAACATAGTGGGGTCGTTTAGAGTAACAATATAAGGAAATAGTGTAATGGATAGTGAGTGTTGTGTCAAACATGTGGATGGCATACGCTCAAGAGCAATGGACCAAAGCAACTGACCTGAGAACAGCGGTGGAACGCTTGAAGCAAGAATTTTCAGCATTAGTATTCGATGCCGAACATGAGGCGGTTTACGGGCGAGGTGATTATAGTGAAGCGGAGTGTAACGTCCTAGTGAAAAAGTATGAAAAGGGTAAAGATATGTGAAAAGTTTTAAATTTAAAGGAAATATGTAGAACATGTTTTGTAGAAGAACTGAAAGCTGCGCAATTGCATCAGTTTTGCAATGAAAATGGATGGCATCTCTTGATGGTAGTAGTTCATCCTCATCAGATGCAGATTAGCCTATCGATACAATTATCAAAGTGCACTCCCCCCTCTAACATCATGATGCAGTAATATATAGGACAGTTCCGCTGTCAACTATAATTCATAAGCGTTCTCGAATCAATCTGCATTGAACAGTAGCACTTTCTGTAAATCCTTCACGAACGTAAAAGACGCAAAATATAAAGTGATTGATCAACACAAAGTATGGGAAACATATTATCATTGAAACCTAGAACTTTAAGTGCATACTTACCTTAATTCATAAGCGTTCTCGAATCAATAAAGATGGATCTATCTGCATTGAACAGTAACACTTTCTGTAAATCCTTCACGAATGTAAAAGACGCAAAATATAAAGTGATTGATCAACACAAAGTATGGGAAACATATTATCATTGAAACTCAGAACTTTAAGTGCATACTTACCTTAGGATTTTATGAATAGTTCAAAAAGAAGATCGCATTGAAAAGTTTAAGCAATATCTGGTTGAGAATGACGCATTACCAGCACCGGAACTGTAGGAAAGATGACTAATTTAACATTTATGTAAAAAAATAATAACATATATATCTATGTATAATTGTTTGAAATAAATTATATATTTTTGTTGCAAAAAAAAAAAAGAAAGTCTTCTATTTTGAAGAGTATATCATAATGAAGCGTGTGTCTGCAGCTATATTGACTAAGCTCTTCAAGGTTAAGATTTATTGGTATCATATTACAATTCATACCAACCAATCTTCAAGGTTAAATTTTATTGACAAGGTATTGAGAAGGTATAATATTACAGTTCTTATGTTAGACTCTTAAAGCTTCTTAGGAATAGCAAAATAAAATATACATATTATGGTAACATTCTGTAATACCTTTACTGGAGCATATCTATTTATTATTTGTTTTTCGCATTCAATGTTCGTTTAATGTGGTCCACAAGATATCATCATCATCTTTCCTAATAGGTCATCGCTTCATTATATTGTATACTAGCCATACATTCAGCTTACTTAGAGACGTTGTCCGTAACTTATTACAAACCTAAGCAAACCCCGAGGTGTTGTCTATGCATGTTTCAAGGTCATCAAGCCATGTCACACCCCCTAGAGCCCTGAAGTGGTCTAAACAGGTAGCCGTTTCCTAAAACAGGTAGCTGTTTCCTAAAAACAGGTAGCCGTTTCCTAAAACAGGTAGCCGTTTCCTAAAACAGGTAGCCGTTTCCCAAAACAGATAGCTGTTTGGTAACCGTTCCCTCGAAGGTTATAGAGAGATCCATTGTTCAGGTGGAAATAGATTTAACATCACAATTCTGAGAAATCAGGAACAAAGTGGGCCCATTGTTCTAGCCAACGGTTCAAAGTCTATGCTAACAATTTTGTGATGAATGAACAAAGACGATCCATTGTTCAGTTATAATTTCTAAAAATAGATTGTTATCTAAATACATCTCAATTCTAGGAAATCAAGAACTAAGACGATGTATTGTTCTAACCAACGCTTCAAAGTCTATGCTTATAATTTTCAAGGTTACACCTCTGATAACAAAGGTGATTCATTGTTTTGGCAAAAGCCCTCTGATGCAAACTATTCCTCAGGTTATAACCCAGCCTATCCATCTAGGTCAACAAGTCAACTTTTAACATTCCTTGGAGGTAAAATTCTAGGAAATAGCAAATAAGAGTTCCTATTACTGAATTCTAGTAATATAATCAGTTCGTGGAAACAAGAGGGTTGTTGTCTATGCTGAATATCAAGGTTCCTGTATTGGCTAAACGTTATGCTTACAGTATCAGGTGGTTGGAAATTCTCAAGGTCTCCAAGAAATTTTCAAGGCCATATGTCCTACAGACCGATCTTACCCGACATCATTCGATCGAAATGTAGCCGAAACCTGCAGGATCAATTCTAAACGAGTCATGGAAACAAGAAGAATGATAGGCTAATATCATGGTTATTAACTAAATTGTAATAAAAAGCGTGGGTTCATACAATAGTCATCCAGGATGTTTCTCCAAATATAGATAATCGTTTCCCAAAACCGACGGTTGTTTCTCAACACAGGCTAAACTGAACTAGGTCGAAACCTAAACATCTGGTCATGAGGGGTTAGAAATCCCAATTCGTGGGAAGGTTCAAGTACAATCTGAAAGTAGTTTTATATTATAGAAAAAGCTAATCACCTACTTTGGGGGTAGTACTGATAGGTAGTAGTTTCTATAAATCCCCTACTTTTTGAGGTAAAGGGTAGCTTTTCCAATAGGCTTATCATCTAGGGGTGCATTTCTGGCCCCCGAGAAAAATAATGAATTCTGGGGATTTATTTCAAGGTCAAGTGAGTTTTCTCGTTATGCCAGAACGCGCTCCACGTCTCACTGACGTTTGAAGCATGCTTGTGGTAGGGGATTTAAATTTTTGGAGTCACTCACCCTCTGGTGGTGAAATCGGAAGCTTTTGGAGCTCTTTCAAGGTTAAACTGTAAGCGGGAGGTTTAAAATGTTGGAGTTGGTCAAGGTCAAAGCTAAAAAGTTGCAAGGTAATCATTCATATAAATCTAAAAGTTTTTTGAGTAAGTTAGCAGTTTTGAAAGGATGCATGTTTATAATAAAAGGCTTCTCCGGGATTGCATTATTCAGTAAACTTTTATTGCTAGAAATGGTGAAAGTAATAAGAATGATAAGAAGAAAAAGAATTATTAAGTATTGACGAGAGGAAGAAAAGACTCGAGGTGTTAATCAAGGAAATAAAAAATTGAGGGTAGATTTAGAGCTGTATGAGGTAAAAAGAAAATGATGCAACTTCAGTGAATGTGCCATGAAAAAGGTGCATTATAATTTGAATGAGAGATGTATTAGTAAATAAGTAATTACGGTAGTAATGATAGTTATATGTAAATATATATGGTTTTAATCGCTTAATAAATCACAACTCGATAATCCTTTACCCAAAAATTCTGAATTTTCGTATATATACCCAATAAGTAAGAGCGCCAATGATAGTAGTTTCCAAAATTTGTAAAAACAAAAAATGTGATAAAAAAAAAATGTGTTTTATGATATATGTAAATATATGGTTTTAATCGCTTAATAAATCACAACTCGATAATCCTTTACCCAAAAATTCCGAATTTTCATATATAGGTCCAATAAAGTAGAGCGCCAATGATAGCAGTGTCTAAAATTTGTTAAAACAATAAATGTCATAAAAAATTTTGTTTAACTAATAAAATTGATATGTAAGTGAACGTCGTTAAGGCTTAATAAATCGCAACTCCAATGTCCTTTACCCGAAAATTCTGAATTTTCGTATATATATATATATACCCAATAAGTAAGAGCGCCAAAGATAGTAGTTTCCAAAAATTTGTAAAAACAAAAAATGTGATAAAAAAAAAAATTTGTTTTATCAATACGTAACTGAACGTTGTTAATTTTGCAATTCACCTTTTCCGAATTAATTTTCTTCTCATATGCCTACACACACTTTATTTTTTAATTAAAATGAACACTGAAGTTTCTTATCATGATTTATTAAATTATTCAAATTATGTAGGAAGAAATGACCCATAAAACTTATATTACAAAGAAAGAAAGAAAAGGTCAATAACATTATCCTGTTATATGAAATGTATGTCAGCATTTCTGCATGTGTCTATTTTAAAATAAATAAATACACTCTTTTAATAATATCAGATGAATTTTTAACTCAAAAATTTTGAATTTTTGTATATATGCTGAATAAATAACAGTGCAAAGGTTAGCATTAAAATAAATTCAGAATATAAAAAATTTCAAAACAGTCTTGTGAAAATAGTACATAAAGGTTGAAACTTGCGTACATTTAAAGGTCAATAACATTATCCTGTTATATGAAATGTATGTCAGCATTTCTGCATGTGTCTATTTTAAAATAAATAAATACACTCTTTTTATAATATCAGATTAATTTTTAACTCAAAAATTTTGAATTTTTGTATATATGCTGAATAAATAACGACGCAAAGGTTAGCATTAAAATAAATTCAGAATATAAAAAATTTCAAAACAGTCTTGTGAAAATAGTACATAAAGGTTGAAACTTGCGTACATTTATATTTATATTTATTTATAAATCAGTAGTCCTTTACCCAAAAATTCCGATTTTCGGCATGTAGACTAAACACGTAAGAGCGCAAAAGACAGCACTCCAAAAATTCTCAAAACTAAAAGAATGTGAAAAAAAATTTTCAATTATTAATGATAAAGTTTGTAGTTTTGATATGTAAATATATGGTTTTAATCGCTTAATAAATCAAAACTCCAATGTCCTTTACCCAAAAATTCTGAAATTTCGTATACAGGTTCAATAAATTAGAGCGCCAATGATGGCAGTTCCAAAATTTACCAAAATGTGATAAAAAAAAAGATGAATTTTATCAATGTAAGTTTATATGTAAGTTAAAGTTGTTAACTGCTTAATAAATCACAACTCCAATGTCCTTTACCCAAAAATTCTGAAATTTCGTATACAGGTTCAATAAATTAGAGCGCCAATGGTAGCAGTTCCAAAATTTACCAAAACAAAAAAATGTGATAAAAAAAAAAAGATGAATTTTACCAATGTAAATTTATATGTAAGTTAAAGTTGTTAACTGCTTAATAAATCACAACTCAATGTCCTTTACCCAAAAATTCTGAAATTTCGTATACAGATCCAATAACATCCTGACTGAACATTTATTAAGTTGATGACAGAGAGTGACATGTTTTTGTAGAAGGTGATCGGAAGAAAAGTGATTCAAGCATTGATAACAAATAAACATCTTGTGCCCCCTACTCGATTTAAGCATAGCATCGAATGCTAAACTGGGGCTGTACAATAGTGCAGAGGATCAAATTTGTAAGTACTTAAACAAGTTTACCGAAAATTTTCGAAAATATCAGCTAAAAGTAGAACGTTCGTTTTTAAATACAAATCTGAGTACTCCCCTAACGATCTAATATGAAATTTGTTCCAAACATTAACCGCATGTGCAAAACTAACATCATTGATTCAGTCATTATTAAGATGACTAAAAAACGCTTCCCCCAATTCCCTCAATTCAAGGTTAAATATCACAAACTTGTTGTAACTTGTATTTGACCTTATGCAGCATACAAAACTCGACTTATATGAAAATGAAATTTGATACTTTCACACTCTTTAGTTCATTGCCTTTAGATTGCGTATTCCCAAGAGCTTCAGTTCAGAAAGATGCAGATATTGCACTTTCTTTAGTATTATCTTTAGTGGACGTTTACTGGTAATATCTAATAACCTAACATTGCTGACATGGCATGAAATACCTTTTCATGTCTAGATTATGATGCATTCATCACCTTTGCTTGCACAGCTCAATAGTAACCACTTCCACTTTTTGTACACGTTAACAAATTTACATGTATATAATCATAATAATAATTTTATTTCAATATTCAGTAGTTACATACATACATACATACTATACAGATAAAATGGCATCAAACAGCAAACGCTCAAAACTGTCACTACAAAGAAGAAGAAAGCCAACATACTGCAAGATGTATTAGTGTGGGGTCAAAACAAGTTGTTGAGACACTTGTAAGTGAAAATGAGATACCAATCATCTCTATACGCGACAGTGATGTAGAGGACGACGACTTTGCAAGGTTTTTGAAAAGTAAGTATTCCTTGCTTAATGTATTGTTTTGTGTGGTGATTTCCTTAATAAATATATTATTAACCAAACCAATTATTTTCTAGCATCACGCCCGCAACCACAGTTGTAGCTTCACTACCACCACTGCAGCCACCTACACTCCTCCAATATGGAGGAATTGAAGCTTCACTACCACCACCACCACCACAGCCAACTACACTCCTCCAATACGGAGGAAAAAATTTAGAATTAATACGACCAGTGTGTTCACCACCACCATCACAAGCAATATCTCAGGATCCTACAAACTTGCAGCAATTTAAAATAAAAGTGTTAGGTGGTTACAGAACATTTTATCAACATACATTAATTCTGAAAAATCGGAAGTGTCAAAAGTGGAGCGATTAAATAATGAGTTGGCTGCAGCGAACAACAACTTACAAGTTGCACGACAGAACATTAAAAATACACAAAATACGTTAAGAATATTGGATAGTTTAGACATTTAAGTTAGTTTATAATTAGGTACTAAGTAGTGTTGTGATTTTTTTTTTCAATAAAAATTTTTTTATACTTTATTATTTTTCATTAACTCATATATATATATATATATATATATATATATATAAAGAAAAGTTAAGCCGATGTTATAAGTGAACAGAAGATGAAGTGTTAAAATTTTCATTTGAAACATAACCTCTAAAAATATGAATTTAATGCATAAAAAATAAGATATTCAATTGCAGTATATCATTGGAAATATACATATGATTTTATATATCTCGAATTTTTTGTGTATATAGTGCGGACATTCAAAATTTTTTTTTAATAAAAGATGCACGTTAATTACTTATGCAACACAACTTGCACTTTTGCATATCATTCTACATTTCTTTTATTTAGTTACAAAAAATTAGAATAGGTATAGCAAAAACAGAAAACGTGCTGCGTACGTTAGAGGACTTAGATGTAAATATTTAAAGTAGTGTCTATAGTGTAGTTTAGTCAATTTGTTTTAGATGTAGTAGATAGATAGTTTTGCACATGCGGTTAATGTTTGGAACAAATTTCATATTAGATCGTTAGGGGAGTACTCAGATTTGTATTTAAAAACGAACGTTCTACTTTTAGCTGATATTTTCGAAAATTTTCGGTAAACTTGTTTAAGTACTTACAAATTTGATCCTCTGCACTATTGTACAGCCCCAGTTTAGCATTCGATGCTATGCTTAAATCAGTAGGGGCACAAGATGTTTATTTGTTATCAATGCTTGAATCACTTTTCTTCCGATCACCTTCTACAAAAACATGTCACTCTCTGTCATCAACTTAATAAATGTTCAGTCAGGATGTTATTGGATCTGTATACGAAATTTCAGAATTTTTGGGTAAAGGACATTGGAGTTGTGATTTATTAAGCAGTTAACAACTTTAACTTACATATAAATTTACATTGGTAAAATTCATCTTTTTTTTATCACATTTTTTTGTTTTGGTAAATTTTGGAACTGCTATCATTGGCGCTCTAATTTATTGAACCTGTATACGAAATTTCAGAATTTTTGGGTAAAGGACATTGGAGTTGTGATTTATTAAGCAGTTAACAACTTTAACTTACATATAAACTTACATTGATAAAATTCATCTTTTTTTTTATCACATTTTGGTAAATTTTGGAACTGCCATCATTGGCGCTCTAATTTATTGAACCTGTATACGAAATTTCAGAATTTTTGGGTAAAGGACATTGGAGTTTTGATTTATTAAGCGATTAAAACCATATATTTACATATCAAAACTACAAACTTTATCATTAATAATTGAAAATTTTTTTTCACATTCTTTTAGTTTTGAGAATTTTTGGAGTGCTGTCTTTTGCGCTCTTACGTGTTTAGTCTACATGCCGAAAATCGGAATTTTTGGGTAAAGGACTACTGATTTATAAATAAATATAAATATAAATGTACGCAAGTTTCAACCTTTATGTACTATTTTCACAAGACTGTTTTGAAATTTTTTATATTCTGAATTCTTGCTTCAAGCGTTCCACCGCTGTTCTCAGGTCAGTTGCTTTGGTCCATTGCTCTTGAGCGTATGCCATCCACATGTTTGACACAACACTCACTATCCATTACACTATTTCCTTATATTGTTACTCTAAACGACCCCACTATGTTACATTAGTGCAGATATGAACCATCTCTTTGATTACCATACATATCTGGTTACGCGCATAAGCTACTTTCAACGATCATGCTGTCACTATACTTTTTAGCTGTAACGCGATCAACTTTAGTGAGGACTTGAACCGGCCATTTTAGCTATGATATACAGATCAATAACCTTTGAACACACTATTTTTTAGACTTCTAAGAATTGTAATATGATGATGATGATGATGATGATGATGATGATGACATTACAGTTTCTATTTTTTAGCTTCGGACCATGACCTTGTAATATGATGAGGATGGTGACATTGCAATTTCTATTTTTAGCTTGAAGTGGAGTATTCACCTTCAATGAACTCATGACCTACTTTTTATGCATAGCTTATGAGATCGTCATCGTCGTCGTCGACCTCGAAAATTCTATTCTTAGATTTATGATTACCTTGCAATTTCTATTTTTAGCTTTTCACCTTGACCTTTTATATTTCTAAGAAATATGACACCACCGTAGGTCAATAACCCTTGACCTTGAAAACTAGTTTTAGATTTTTATTGAACCTGTATACGAAATTTCAGAATTTTTGGGTAAAGGACATTGGAGTTTTGATTTATTAAGCGATTAAAACCATATATTTACATATCAAAACTACAAACTTTATCATTAATAATTGAAAATTTTTTTTCACATTCTTTTAGTTTTGAGAATTTTTGGAGTGCTGTCTTTTGCGCTCTTACGTGTTTAGTCTACATGCCGAAAATCGGAATTTTTGGGTAAAGGACTACTGATTTATAAATAAATATAAATATAAATGTACGCAAGTTTCAACCTTTATGTACTATTTTCACAAGACTGTTTTGAAATTTTTTATATTCTGAATTTATTTTAATGCTAACCTTTGCGTCGTTATTTATTCAGCATATATACAAAAATTCAAAATTTTTGAGTTAAAAATTAATCTGATATTATAAAAAGAGTGTATTTATTTATTTTAAAATAGACACATGCAGAAATGCTGACATACATTTCATATAACAGGATAATGTTATTGACCTTTAAATGTACGCAAGTTTCAACCTTTATGTACTATTTTCACAAGACTGTTTTGAAATTTTTTATATTCTGAATTTATTTTAATGCTAACCTTTGCACTGTTATTTATTCAGCATATATACAAAATTCAAATTTTTGAGTTAAAAATTCATCTGATATTATTAAAAGAGTGTATTTATTTATTTTAAAATAGACACATGCAGAAATGCTGACATACATTTCATATAACAGGATAATGTTATTGACCTTTTTCTTTCTTTCTTTGTAATATAAGTTTTATGGGTCATTTCTTCCTACATAATTTGAATAATTTAATAAATCATGATAAGAAACTTCAGTGTTCATTTTAATTAAAAAATAAAGTGTGTGTAGGCATATGAGAAGAAAATTAATTCGGAAAAGGTGAATTGCAAAATTAACAACGTTCAGTTACGTATTGATAAAACAAATTTTTTTTTTTATCACATTTTTTGTTTTTACAAATTTTTGGAAACTACTATCTTTGGCGCTCTTACTTATTGGGTATATATATATATATATACGAAAATTCAGAATTTTCGGGTAAAGGACATTGGAGTTGCGATTTATTAAGCCTTAACGACGTTCACTTACATATCAATTTTATTAGTTAAACAAAATTTTTTATGACATTTATTGTTTTAACAAATTTTAGACACTGCTATCATTGGCGCTCTACTTTATTGGACCTATATGAAAATTCGGAATTTTTGGGTAAAGGATTATCGAGTTGTGATTTATTAAGCGATTAAAACCATATATTTACATATATCATAAAACACATTTTTTTTTATCACATTTTTGTTTTACAAATTTTGGAAACTACTATCATTGGCGCTCTTACTTATTGGGTATATATACGAAAATTCAGAATTTTTGGGTAAAGGATTATCGAGTTGTGATTTATTAAGCGATTAAAACCATATATATTTACATATAACTATCATTACTACCGTAATTACTTATTTACTAATACATCTCTCATTCAAATTATAATGCACCTTTTTTCATGGCACATTCACTCGAAGTTGCATCATTTTCTTTTTACCTCATACAGCTCTAAATCTACCCTCAATTTTTATTTCCTTGATTAACACCTCGAGTCTTTTCTACCTCTCGTCAATACTTAATAATTCTTTATTCTCTTATTATCATTCTTATTACTTTCACCATTTCTAGCAATAAAAAGTTTACTGAATAATGCAATCCCGGAGAAGCCTTTTTATTATAAACATGCATCCTTTCAAAACTGCTAACTTACTCAAAAAACTTTTAGATTTATATGAATGATTACCTTGCAACTTTTTAGCTTTGACCTTGACCAACTCCAACATTTTAAACCTCCCGCTTACAGTTTAACCTTGAAAGAGCTCCAAAAGCTTCCGATTTCACCACCAGAGGGTGAGTGACTCCAAAAATTTAAATCCCCTACCACAAGCATGCTTCAAACGTCAGTGAGACGTGGAGCGCGTTCTGGCATAACGAGAAAACTCACTTGACCTTGAAATAAATCCCCAGAATTCATTATTTTTCTCGGGGGCCAGAAATGCACCCTAGATGATAAGCCTATTGGAAAAGCTACCCTTTACCTCAAAAAGTAGGATTTATAGAAACTACTACCTATCAGTACTACCCCAAAGTAGGTGATTAGCTTTTCTATAATATAAAACTACTTTCAGATTGTACTTGAACCTTCCACGAATTGGGATTTCTAACCCCTCATGACCAGATGTTTAGGTTTCGACCTAGTTCAGTTTAGCCTGTGTTGAGAAACAACCGTCGGTTTTGGGAAACGATTATCTATATTTGGAGAAACATCCTGGATGACTATTGTATGAACCCACGCTTTTTATTACAATTTAGTTAATAACCATGATATTAGCCTATCATTCTTCTTGTTTCCATGACTCGTTTAGAATTGATCCTGCAGGTTTCGGCTACATTTCGATCGAATGATGTCGGGTAAGATCGGTCTGTAGGACATATGGCCTTGAAAATTTCTTGGAGACCTTGAGAATTTCCAACCACCTGATACTGTAAGCATAACGTTTAGCCAATACAGGAACCTTGATATTCAGCATAGACAACAACCCTCATGTTTCCACGAACTGATTATATTACTAGAATTCAGTAATAGGAACTCTTATTTGCTATTTCCTAGAATTTTACCTCCAAGGAATGTTAAAAGTTGACTTGTTGACCTAGATGGATAGGCTGGGTTATAACCTGAGGAATAGTTTGCATCAGAGGGCTTTTGCCAAAACAATGAATCACCTTTGTTATCAGAGGTGTAACCTTGAAAATTATAAGCATAGACTTTGAAGCGTTGGTTAGAACAATACATCGTCTTAGTTCTTGATTTCCTAGAATTGAGATGTATTTAGATAACAATCTATTTTAGAAATTATAACTGAACAATGGATCGTCTTTGTTCATTCATCACAAAATTGTTAGCATAGACTTTGAACCGTTGGCTAGAACAATGGGCCCACTTTGTTCCTGATTTCTCAGAATTGTGATGTTAAATCTATTTCCACCTGAACAATGGATCTCTCGTATAACCTTCGAGGGAACGGTTACCAAACAGCTATCTGTTTTGGGAAACGGCTACCTGTTTTAGAAACGGCTACCTGTTTTGAAACGGCTACCTGTTTTAGGAAACAGCTACCTGTTTTAGGAAACGGCTACCTGTTTAGACCACTTCAGGGCTCTAGGGGTGTGACATGGCTTGATGACCTTGAAACATGCATAGACAACACCTCGGGTTTGCTTAGGTTTGTAATAAGTTACGGACAACGTCTCTAAGTAAGCTGAATGTATGGCTAGTATACAATATAATGAAGCGATGACCTATTAGGAAAGATGATGATGATATCTTGTGGACCACATTAAACGAACATTGAATGCGAAAAACAAATAATAAATAGATATGCTCCAGTAAAGGTATTACAGAATGTTACCATAATATGTATATTTTATTTTGCTATTCCTAAGAAGCTTTAAGAGTCTAACATAAGAACTGTAATATTATACCTTCTCAATACCTTGTCAATAAAATTTAACCTTGAAGATTGGTTGGTATGAATTGTAATATGATACCAATAAATCTTAACCTTGAAGAGCTTAGTCAATATAGCTGCAGACACACGCTTCATTATGATATACTCTTCAAAAATAGAAGACTTTCTTTTTTTTTTTGCAACAAAAAATATATAATTTATTTCCAAACAATTATACATAGATATATATGTTATTATTTTTTTACATAAATGTTAAATTAGTCATCTTTCCTACAGTTCCGGTGCTGGTAATGCGTCATTCTCAACCAGATATTGCTTAAACTTTTCAATGCGATCTTCTTTTTGAACTATTCATAAAATCCTAAGGTAAGTATGCACTTAAAGTTCTGAGTTTCAATGATAATATGTTTCCCATACTTTGTGTTGATCAATCACTTTATATTTTGCGTCTTTTACATTCGTGAAGGATTTACAGAAAGTGTTACTGTTCAATGCAGATAGATCCATCTTTATTGATTCGAGAACGCTTATGAATTAAGGTAAGTATGCACTTAAAGTTCTAGGTTTCAATGATAATATGTTTCCCATACTTTGTGTTGATCAATCACTTTATATTTTGCGTCTTTTACGTTCGTGAAGGATTTACAGAAAGTGCTACTGTTCAATGCAGATTGATTCGAGAACGCTTATGAATTATAGTTGACACCGGAACTGTCCTATATATATTACTGCATCATGATGTTAGAAGTGCACTTTGATAATTGTATCGATAGGCTAATCTGCATCTGATGAGGATGAACTACTACCATCAAGAGATGCCATCCATTTTTCATTGCAAAACTGATGCAATTGCGCAGCTTTCAGTTCTTCTACAAAACATGTTCTACATATTTCCTTTAAATTTAAAAACTTTTCACATATCTTTACCCTTTTCATACTTTTCACTAGGACGTTACACTCCGCTTCACTATAATCACCTCGCCCGTAAACCGCCTCATGTTCGGCATCGAATACTAATGCTGAAAATTCTTGCTTCAAGCGTTCCACCGCTGTTCTCAGGTCAGTTGCTTTGGTCCATTGCTCTTGAGCGTATGCCATCCACATGTTTGACACAACACTCACTATCCATTACACTATTTCCTTATATTGTTACTCTAAACGACCCCACTATGTTACATTAGTGCAGATATGAACCATCTCTTTGATTACCATACATATCTGGTTACGCGCATAAGCTACTTTCAACGATCATGCTGTCACTATACTTTTTAGCTGTAACGCGATCAACTTTTAGTGAGGACTTGAACCGGCCATTTTAGCTATGATATACAGATCAATAACCTTTGAACACACTATTTTTAGACTTCTAAGAATTGTAATATGATGATGATGATGATGATGATGATGATGATGCATTACAGTTTCTATTTTTTAGCTTCGGACCATGACCTTGTAATATGATGAGGATGGTGACATTGCAATTTCTATTTTAGCTTGAAGTGGAGTATTCACCTTCAATGAACTCATGACCTACTTTTTATGCATAGCTTATGAGATCGTCATCGTCGTCGTCGACCTCGAAAATTCTATTCTTAGATTTATGATTACCTTGCAATTTCTATTTTTAGCTTTTCACCTTGACCTTTTTATATTTCTAAGAGTAGACATATAAGGCCGATCCTGGACCAGTTCAAGGTCACCCATGTAAATCTTATGGGATTTATTTCAAGGTCAAGTGAGTTTTCTCGTTATGCCAGAACGCGCTCCACGTCTCAAGCATGCTTGTGGTGGGGATTTAAATTTTGAGTCACTCGCCCTCTGGTGGTGAAATCGAAGCTTTGGAGCTCTTTCAAGGTCGAACTTTAAGCGGGAGATTTAAAATGTAGTTGGTCAAGGTCAAAGCTAAAAGTTGCAAGGTAATCATAAATCAAAAATAGTTTTGAAGGTCAAAGGTTATTGACTTACGGTGGTGTCATATTTCTTAGAAATATAAAAGGTCAAGGTGAAAAGCTAAAATAGAAGTTGCAAGGTAATCATAAATCTAAAATAGTTTTCAAGGTCAAAGGTTATTGACCTACGGTGGTGTCATATTTCTTAGAAGTATAAAAGGTCAAGGTGAAAAGCTAAAATAGAAATTGCAAGGTAATCATAAATCTAAGAATATAATTTTCAAGGTCAAACTTTTAGCGGAAATATAAATTTTGGAGCTGATCATCATCATCATATTATATTTATAGTCAAGGTCAACAGTAGGTATTTAACAAGTTTAAGCATGTTGTAATATGTAGGACGCATATTTCTTATATAAACTGCAGCGAGCTGTATGTTGAGATCAGTCTGCAACACATAATTGTTAAATATGGAATTAACAGGGTTAAACCAAAGCACCTATTGCAAACCCTTTAAGAATGCGTGCGAGCTCGATATATCGAGAAAGTATAAAGTAACGAATATGGATATAATTAATACTAAGTACGGTGAACGTATAGTGATAGAAACGGGTGATTTTAAATGTGTATTACCGGAACGCTTTTATGTGTATTTCAAAAAAGAAGAAACACGAATTGAAGAATTTAAAACACTCCTAAACACGAAGGATGTGTTTATAAGTAGTTTGGGTGCAGCTGGCAAAACAACAAACATAACATTTTCTTTTTAATAGTAGCACCCCACCATATGTAAAATTGAAATACTAGAATTATTTTCTTAAGCAGCGTTTAGTCATAGTGAAATTGTGAGCAAGTAAAGTCATGCAAGTAGCAATAAAATCATTTCTGGAACGATCCAAACTCAGAAGTTCACCGTTATATATGGATACATCACATCATTGCAGTAACAATCTGAATAATTTAACATTTTGTTGGTGCTGTCAAAATAGTGATGGTAGTAGTAGTAGTAAAATGAAGAGAAACACGATGAAGGTTATTCTTCTGCTAAGACTGACTGCGCATCATCATTTCAATATAAGGATGAAGTGTATAAACAAGCAGCTAAGGAATACTTAATCGATTGTACCTATTATAAACTATCGAACGATACTCATCATGCAAAACATCTGGAAATTGGATACAGTACACACCTCAACCTTGCACCAGTGGTGCGTATTGGGTGCGGTAATTGTGATCAAAGCAATAATGTAGTGTTGGATATGAAGGAATGGAATGAGCTTCTAAGATGGCATTCATATGTAGAATTACAATTTTTCGATCTCAAGAAATTGAAAATGAAATTGATTGGTCAAATGTAAATGAAGAAGATATAATCTATGATCAACATTATGAATCTCTATCTAGTAATCTTGGTATTTATTACAATTGGGAATTAATTAAAGGATATGACAGAATTTTGAAAACTGTTATGATAGAAAACTACAAGTGCTGTTCTTGTACATTCAACTCACATAGTATAGAAGAACTATTCAATTTAAAGGATATAGTAAGCTATAGATTGGAATTTCTTGAATCTTACAATCTGGTGTGTTTTATGAAAAGTTCATACAACAAGTTGTTGACTACCGTCGTTTTCGTGAGAAAGAATTCAGTGGTGGTGATGATGACATTTATAAAGATATTGATGATGTTATAAATGCTAAGTATAATATTAATTCACATAACACTGTATGTTTAATGGAAATTTTGTATTATCGTCCTGCTTATCTAATGTATAGCATTTACTGAATAAAGAAATAACTATGATTTGTTTTTCTCAATTTAGGTATAAATACCCCTTCTATCCATCCATGTAAACAATGCTAGTTAAGAAGCGAAAGAGTGTAGGTGGTGGTGGTTTGGTGAATGGTCTAATCAATAAACTTCCGTTTGAATTGCATTTACCTGGTTACCAGTATTGCGGTCCTGGTACAAAGTTGGAAAAACGACTCGCACGCGGTGACCTCGGCATTAATCAATTAGATGCTCAGTGCAAACTTCATGATATCAGTTACAGAGATTACCGAGATTTAGAAAGTAGACATAAAGCAGATAAAATTTTACAAAAAAAAGCTTGGGAGCGCTTTAAATCATTAGACGCAACGCTAGGTGAACGAACTGCAGCTTTAGCAGTCAGTACCATCATGAAAGCAAAGAGAAAATTGGGAATGGGGTGTAAACGTCGATCTAATATGAAGAAGAAATGCAATGGTGGAAATTTATTGCATTTACGAAAGACAATAGCTAAAAAAATTAAACCTAACGGAAATTTCACAGACACAATAAAGTCAGCGCTTTCAACGGCAAAACGTGTGGTAAAAAATTTAGGAGGAAAGAAAAACATTAAAGTTCCTAGAGTAATTCCCCTACCTAAACAAGGAGGGTTTTTACCATTTCTTATTCCGTTATTCGCAGGATTATCAGCAATCGGTGCTTTAGCTGGCGGTGCATCAGGAATTGCTAAAGCAGTCAATGATGCTAAAAATGCTAAAAATTGCAGAAGAGACATCGCGCCATAATCGCATGATGGAATCGGTCGCTATAGGCTCCATGAATAAGAAAGGCGGTGCACTATATCTAAAACCAAACAAATCTGGTGGTGGTGCATTATACTTAAAACCGTTTCCAAAAACTGAATAGATTACCGGAAAGACCGTTAACGGATACTGATTTAAAGAAATACTCCAAAACGTACCGTACTTTAGGGATATTTTTATGAGAGATAGCATGCCTAAATTGCCACGGAAAATGAATCTGGAATTATTAACTTAGATAGCCAAAGAGGACCAGGTACCCATTGGGTTTGCTACAAAAGCGTGGTAAAAGGGTATGGTATTACGATAGTTTCGGTAATATTCGACCACCAAACGAAGTGATTAACTACTTTCGGGGTGTAAAATATATTATAATTACAACCAAGATCAAGAGTTTAATACAATTATTTGCGGACACCTATGCCTACAATTTTTATATAAATAATCAGCACAACATCAAATTTTCTCAGTTATGTCAATAACATTCAGTTTAGAAGGTGTTGGTAACACAGCTAGCTACAACTTCTATCCACCGATAGAGCTAGATTTGGGGAAGAAATACGTTATTGGATTGGTTGGATTTTACGGCTGCAACAGCATTAGAAACATTTATGCAGGCAACGATAGATTTTATTTTAGAACAAATCCATCTCATTTGCAAGTGATTAATATTCCACACGGTGCATATGAGTTAGATGAAATTAACGATTATCTAAAATCTAAAATACCCACAGAAAAGTTTATCATTAGAGCAAACAACAATACACTTAAATGTGAGATAAACAGTTCATTTGAGATTGATTTTACTAAAGAAAATTGTATTGGGCGCATGCTAGGGTTTGAGTCTAAAATATTAGAACCAAATATTTTACATACATCTGCGTTAGACATCCAAATACTTAAACACACTAATCTACACGTAGAGTGCAACATTATAAAGGGATCTTATCGAAACGGGAAACCTGCTAAAGTATTATATGAGATTGATGTTTCAGTTCCTCCAGGTTATCGTCTAGATAAAACTCCGAGCAATACTCAATATTTAGAAGTAAACACTGACATTATTAGTAATATAACAATTAATTTGACTAATCAAAAGGGTGAATTAATAGACTTTGGTGAAAGTGAACCATTCACTGTACGCTTAGAACTAAAAGAACATGGGTCTGAGAATTAATCCAGGACCAATTCCATCTTTCAAAAACTCATATAAAAGACATCATCCCTACAGTAAGTCATTAATTAGTCATCAACCTTCATTGCGGTTAACATCTGCAGAGAAATACTTTTTAACGTCAATAGGTTTAAAAGTTCTCAACCACAATGGCAGAATCGTTAAACGTCTTTCAAAACGTACATTTTGATGATACTATAATTAAATCAGATATTCACACTTATCTTCCATATGGATCTTCTAAATATGGACCTTCCGAAGAAATACGAATCTTAATTCAAAGTCAAGATCTAATTACGGCTACTTATGATAGTTTTCTGTACATAGAAGGTAAACTTGAGCTCAAAAAGAAGATGAAAGAAAAGCATGCAGCTTAACCAACAATTTCCCGAACTTTCTTTTCGAAGAAATTCGTTATGAGTTAGGTGGTCAGAGAGTGGATGTTTGTAGAAATCCAGGAATAACATCTACGCTTAAAGGATATATTTCTTATACGGCAAGCAAAAGCAAAGCACTAAGTCATTTAGGATGGTCACCAAAGAATGAAGAACCATTACAAGTAGAATTCGATGAGCAAAATGGAGAAAAATCTTTACAGTATGCATACCATTGAACCACATATTTGGAATAATGGAGGATTATCGTCAGGTAATCGTGAATATGCGCCAAGAGTTGGTTTTAATTCGATCTAGAAGCGATACAAACTGTTACTATGGTGAAGTCGATGCCGCAATAACCTTAAATAAAATTCAATGGAAAGTACCGCACTTAACACTTAGTGATGCTGCGAAACTTAACTTGTTTCAAGGAATCAATAAAATTCTATTATTACTGTTCCATTTCGACAATGGGAGTTGTATGAATTGCCTGCTTTAAAACAAGCAACCTCAGACATATGGCCAATAAAACATCAACGCAACTGGAAAAACCACGTTGGATAATTGTTGCATTCCAACAAGGTAAAAGGTATACAAGGTCAGCAAGGGCTGGAAATTTTGATCACATTAACATCAGAAATCTTAAAGTACATCTGAATTCTGAGTATTATCCATATGAAGCAATGCATTTGAACTTCAGTGCCAACCAATATATACCTGCCTATCGCAATTTTTGAAATTTCGTTGTGATTACTATGGTGAAGATGATAAAGATGCATTATTCAACTATTCCGAATTCAAATCATGTCCAATATTTGTAATGGACTGCTCTAAACAAAATGAATCCTTAAAAACTCAACAGTGGACATCAAATTGGAAATGGAATCTCTAACACCTTTCGATAATGGAATCGTTGTATATGGTCTTATTCTCCATGATGCTATTGTACAGTACAGTCCACTCACCGGAGAAGTGAAAAATTATAATTATTATTGTAGTATAGTCTAATATATATAAATAAAGATGTTGTAATTATTCGTTTAGTTTTATTTCATCCATCAAAGATGAAAGTAGTTGCTCAGAAACAAAACTCTCAATTCAAAATCATGACTTTGATGAAAAGTCTATTACTTCAAAACATGGTGATTTACTTCCTAATAGTATACGTGGTATTATATGCGGCCCCTCCAATTGCGGTAAAACAAACGCAATGATCAGTCTGCTTACTGAAAAAATGGTTTGAAATTTAAACATGTATACGTATACTCTAAGTCATTGAATCAAAACAAGTACAAACTTTTACAGGAAATCTTACTTCCAATGAAGGACATAGGTTACTTTACCTTCAGCGACAATCAAGATGTGATTGAGCCTAATTGTGCAAAATCAAACTCTATTTTTATTTTCGATGATATCGCTTGTGAAAAGCAAAATAATATAAGAGCATATTTTTCTATGGGTAGGCATAACGATATTGACTGTTTCTATTTGAGTCAAACTTACAGTAAAATTCCAAAGCAATTAATTCGTGATAATGCGAATCTAATTATATTATTTGAGCAAGATGAATTAAACTTAAAACATGCGTATGAGGATCATATAAGTCCCACCATAAGCATGAAATTGTTTCGGGACATGTGTTCAAAGTGCTGGGTAGATCCGTTTGGTTTCATGGTCATAAACAAGGATGCTGAAGTTAATAATGGTCGCTATAGGAAAGGATTTGATGAATATATAATACCTTAAACTGGTTTCAGTAGTAACTGATCTGTTTAGGTATTAACAGCTATCTGTTTAGTGTAAACAGCTACCTGTTCAAGGTGAACCGGTACCTGTTTGTCGCAACAGCTACCTGTTCATGGTAAACGGGTACCTGTTCATTAAATCCGTTTTGGTATATAAGGCGAATATATATATATAATACCTTAAACCGCATTCAGCAGTTTAGTAGTAACTGATCTGTTTAGGTATTAGCAGCTATCTGTTTAGTGTAAACAGCTACCTGTTCAAGGTGAACCGGTACCTGTTTGTCGCAATGGACAACAAGGAGAGGATATTAAAGAAAAAATTATTCAGGCTCGTAAAATAATACGGCAGAAGTATAACAGTATTAAGACTGCTCGCATTGATAATGAAAGAACATTCGAAAGTACTTATAAGCCTTTAATAGAACCTCTAACTGAAATAGTAAATAAAATCGATAAAAAACACCTAAAAGGAGGAGGAGGTCATTGATGTTAAACCTAAAAACCACCCGTATTGATATTTCCAAGAAAGCACACCACTATCCCCACTAGTCCGCTAGCTCAAGTTCAATGGACCCCACGTCTCACTCCATTAGGTGATTCAAGTAAGGGTGCTACTAGTCCACTAGCTCAGCTTCCGTTTTTCGAAGAAATCCTCCTCAAGTCTTCCATCTTTCTTGGAAACATCAGTCATGGGGAGATTAATACTGGGGAGGAAGAAGAAGAACTGTCTAGTATCGTAGATGATTCCCATAATGAACCCATCTCGGAAGAATTTCTCGAGCAGTACAATGAATTGCCGCGTATATATGTTGAACGTATTTTGAAGAATGCTGAAGGTGATATTGATCATACGTATGGAGTCCACTATGATACCAAAACTGATAAATGGACAATTGGTAATACACCCATCACAATTAAAGGAGACGATATAATTATTAAAGGTGTCACGTATAAAGGGACTCCAGGATTATATGATCTGCTTATTATGAATGAACCCGACTTAAGTCTAGTAAAGTCAACAGATAGAAAAAATATAGAACTATTTTAGAGGCTACGAATGTAGTAAGGCGAGATTATGACATAAGTGCACAGATTCGAGGAAGCCGCAGCAAAAGTATACACAAATAATCAAACCCTTGCTGTCATCATCACCCACCACAACCAAGGGAGGAGGTGGAGCTATATTTTTTAAGGAATTAACAAACAGACCCATTGAATATAAATATTGGAATGATATACATGAACTAATTCGTGATCTGGAAGTATTGTGGGCAGAAAAATTAGCGGGAAACACAGGTGTTGTAAATGACATAATATCAATTGTAGAAGAACTATATGAAGATGGATACATTGAAAAACCGAACAACCGCTTTTTAAACAATATAAATGAGAATGCATTGATGTCGACATGTCACAACTAAAATGCCCCTTGACAAATTTGGACGTTCATATGTCCAGTATCAATTAAAGAAACTAGCCCTCAGTTTAAACAGATTGATGCTAATCAATTTGATATTGAGAATAAGAGACTCAGCAATGTGGCCAATCCCATAGATCCTCAAGATGTCATCACTAGGCAATATTATGTATCAACAAGGTTCGATTTGGATGGAAATCGTTTGACACAGTTGGGTGACCCTGAAGAAGATGGTGATGCTATAAATAAAGGATACCTTGATTTCTGTTTACAAGCAGTTCGGAACACTTTCAAAGGAAACGCCAACGCTTATCTAGCGCTGGAGGAAAAACTACATCAACTTAAAGAAATTGTGAATAAATTAGCACCATGTCCAAATTACAACTCGTCAACGAATTGCACAAACCTGCACGAAAAAATTTTAAACGAAGGCGAACAATAATTAGAGGTTTTGATGATCTTTGGCAAGCAGATTTAGCTGAATTTAACACATATGCCAAACAAAATAAGGGTTATAAGTATATATTAGTGGTCATCGACTGTTTTTCGAAATACTTATGGACTAAAGGATTAAAACGAAAACAGGTCAAGAAGTTACCAAGGCCGTGCAAACAATCTTTGAAAAGGTCGGAAACCTACCAATTTGCAGACAGATGCAGGAAAAGAATTCTACAATGCGCATTTTACTAAACTAATGCATCGTTATGGAGTCAATCATTACTCTACCTATAGCACAAAGAAGGCTGCAATTGCTGAACGTGTTATCAGAACCATTAAAGGTGCTCTATATAAGTCATTCAGCCTGCAAGGTAAATATAAATGGATTGATACAATTGATACCATAACGATGGATTATAACAATCGTAAGCATAGAACTATTAGAATGAAGCCCAAAGATGTTGGTAATCATACAAAGCTAGAGGCTTACACTAACATAAAAATATTCGATGGGAATCGATATTCTGTGGGTGACATAGTACGAATCAGTAAATTTAAAAATATTTTCGCCAAAGGATACACACCCAATTGGTCTAGTGAACTATTTAAGATTGTGAAAGTTTGCATTACTAACCCCACTACGTACATGCTTGAAGACATGAAGGGAAATCCTGTACTGGGAGGGTTTTATGAACATGAATTACAAAAAACAAAGTATCCCGATGTATATCTAGTAGAAAAAGTGCTTCGCTCCAAGAATAATAAGTTATTCGTAAAATGGTGGGGATTGGATGAAAGATCATGGATCAATAAGGATGATATTGTTTTATAACATTTAACCTGTACTTTGTGAAACAAATTACTTATATTAGTTATATATATATATATAGTTTGTAGAAAAGGATGTAGCTCTTAGATGAAATAAAACACACACAAAAATAATAGTATTTTATTTTTAAATATTACATTTATTTTTAAAATTTCATTATCTTATAAAGTGAACCTAAAGTACTTATATAATCACTTAAATTACTGGATGGCCATATACCCGAATCTGGCCCACACCTCCATCCCAAACAGGAATTTGAATTTGTTTCACCTTTATTGATGTTGTCTAGTATCCAGTAATAAATTTTGTGGTGCTCATCGTTTTCCCACGGTTGAAACTTATAGTTGATATTTTGTTCTAATAATATTTCAATCAAAATATCGAGGCACTTGTAGTTAGCATAATATGTCGATTTCTCAATACATTCAGTTATAATAAATACAGTGTCCTTGTAAGCAATATTTTCTAACGTAGATTTAACATTTGTTGAATCATGAACCCTTAATAAATCATATAGATACATTTTAAGCGGTATGTCACCAAGTACACTCATATCGTCTAAGATCCTATCTACTTTATCAAAAGTTAATGAATTGTAGCCTTTATCGGTACACAATTTCATAAAACTTTTAATGGTATCGTCTAATTTAATTTTTTATCAAATAATGTCCTAATAATAATTTCATTTGCACACTTTGAGTTTATAGCACACCAGTAAAAACACTCATCAGGAATAACAATATTTTGTAATATATTCAGTATAAATGTATAGTTTTCAGGAGAGGTCAAAGAACGCTTCAGGTACTTTTTGTATATTTGATCACTACTGCACTGCAGCTCTTCCTGCAAGTTGACTTGAAGACTGCTCATTGTTTACTGAAAGTTATACCCCATGGTCTAGTATCAGTGAAATCAAAATTTACTAAGCGTTTATCGTCATAAGGATTGAGTATGACTTTATTTTGTTTAATGGTAAACACATCATGTTTCTTTGACCTTATGAGATGTTGATAGCGCCTTATTACGCTACTCTCAAGCAGGACCTGTTTATAATCATTAATCGTGATCTGCCTCACGCTTGCTTGCGTAGAACCCTTTGATTTTTTTACAACCTTTTCATCAACCGTGTAAGCATACATTTTGCACGAAGTCCTACAAATTCAACCATAATTTCGCCATGGTTTTCATCTTTCATTAAGCCGGGGACCTTTTTGTTTACTAATGGGAGTCCAAAGATGTTGTCGGGACTATAATCAGATGTATCGAATTTATCAATGTCCTCTTTAATACATTGATAGATATCGGGAACCGAAAAGGCGTATATGAGACTATCCGTATCCGTGTACAAGAGCTTAGCATTATTATGGAACTTGGGTAGCGTGTAGCCGTAATGAAAATTATATAAAAAAGTTTTTGAAACGTCTAAAACACTGAATCCCGCATATATAGGTTTATTGAAATATACTTCAAGCTTATTCATTTGAATGATAAGCATATCATTGTCAAATATTGTACAACTATGAAAATTTGGTTTTGATATGTAAGCACGAGCACCATAGCGACCCTCCCATTTCGTTACTAGCCGTATGTCCTTATGTTTACGTACATTTTCCATCAGCTTCCCGAAAACACTATTAATCATTAATTTATAGAAATTTTATCGAATTCATTTTGAGATTGCTGACGCATGGCTGTATTTAAATCTATATATTTTTTAACCACGGAGACTGTTTAAAACGTAATATACGGTGTACTTTTACCAACTTCAATCCATATTTTAAATATACTTTTAAATTTCTGTAATGAATTACATAATTACGTTTTGGATACAAGGTAAGCAGTAATTTTTCATTTTGGAATCAGACGGGTGGAACCATATGTTCGGGTGCTAGCGGTAGATCACTATGACTCTCATGTAATTCTATAGGATAGTCTAAATCACACTCGACTATATAACCAATTTCCGAATCATCAGGATGGTTTATTACATCTAAAGTTTCAAAATTAGCTTCATCAACAAAAGAAAAATCGCCAAATGGTAGAAATTCTGACATGGTGGCTCCATATAAATTATTCACGTCGTAGTACATTAAATACACACTTTCAGAGGTAGGATCAAATTTTTCCTCCATGTACTTATTGTTAGCTTTAGCATACCGATTTGAACATTGAGCTACACCACCTCTAATCCCTCTTTCAATAAACATTAACATATCAATGTCTGTAAATAATTCTAACTTTACTTGTGTAATTTTAAGCATAGCATCGAATGCTAAACCGGGAGCTGTATAATAGTGCAGAGGATCAAGCTCGTAAGTACTTATACAAGTTTGCCGAAAGTTCTCGAAAATATCCGCTAAAAGTAGAACGTCTGTTTTAGATACAAATCCGAGTATTCCCCTAACGATTTAATACTAAATTTGTTCCAAACGTTAACCGCATGCTCAAAACTCTCATCACTGATTCCCTCATTATTAAGATGACTGAAAATGCTTCTTTAGGAGGGAGCGTGGTCTCGTTTAATTTCTCCCAGTATCAATATACTCATAAGGAAACACACCTTTGCGAACTAGTAAAGAAAATTCTTCTTCATTGTTACATTTAGCTCGGGTAATAACTTTTTACTATTTTCCAAATAGTTTGATAACTTTTCAATACTACTACTCATAAATCTGAAAGAGTCAATAAATCTAAACTTAATTTTACTACCTTCTATTACTTTTGTGAAAGAGATATATCTTTCTTTGTTTATGGGTAGGAGTGAAATCGTACCGGGAATAGTAGCCAATTCTCTAATGACGAAATGGCTATCATAACCTGACAAATTATGAAACACAACCGGTAAGATGTGAGAGTCTTTATAGTTTAGGTTACAATTCTGATGTGATGCTCCTCGAAATGCTCCGGTGAAATGGTTATGGTCTCTGACCTTTATATCATTATCTGTAAATGGTTTTTCGCAAATGTGACAGATCGTAGTGCTTTCAAAGTGTTCAACCTGATTGGGAGTTAAAGTACCCATAGGAATTATTTTATTAATGATTTCGGTGCTCCAATGTGCAATACTTTGAAGCTCTTTAACAAACCATTGAATGCAATCATTTCCTCTATAAAGCCTAAATCGAGATAAAGAATCATTGTATGAACACTTTAAGTAGTAAGCAATGCTAAAGGGTATATGTTTGGAATGAAATAGAGTATTACCCCCAAGTGATGTTAAATTTGTACACTTTTCTAAAATACTTTCTAAATCCGCATAAATTACAAACGGTGCCTTTTCCTGAAATGCGAAATTTTTGAACTGCAGGAACATCTCCGCTTCGGTAGGCATCCTGACTGAACATTGATTAAGTTGATGGCAGAGAGTGACATGTTTTTGTAGAAGGTGATCTGAAGAAAAGTGATTCAAGCATTGATAACAAATAAACTTCTTGTGCCCCTACTCGATAGTTGTTTAGAAAAAGAGCTGACATATTTTTAATCCACGCGAAATGATAAACAGTATAATTTTTGTATTAATAGCATCAGCAGTAGAACCCGCAGAATGATAATTAGGCGAAAGTACTAAAAGATTTATAGGTTCCTGAC
Source organism: Vesta saturnalis (assembly GCA_036346205.1). Lineage (NCBI taxonomy): Eukaryota > Metazoa > Arthropoda > Insecta > Coleoptera > Lampyridae > Vesta > Vesta saturnalis. Next base: position 2,311,216 of record JARFJB010002108.1, on the reverse strand, counting down.
ACTATTTTCTTGATTTACACTTAATACTAGCGGTAATACACCTTTCCCTGAATACAAAACAAATTAATGGAGAGGTTGTTTAATTTTTCAAATTTTTTACATCATCTATTTTAATGGGAAAGGAAATTGAACCATAATTCAAAACATCTCTAAAATGAGGATAACTGTAAACTCTATCTGAATGAAGTTGCACTGGGTATAATGCCGAAACAACGGCCCACAGGAAGCAGTACTCGTCATCGTTCTTAACATTCACTACCGCATGCTTTACTGCTATGAAGTAAGGAACTTTAACGTAAGTCGAAAGGCCACCTCTAAATGGAGTATAGCTATTAATATTCACCTTTAAATGTAAAACTTCATGTAATGCCCAACCAGAATCCCTTTCGGAAAACTCCTCTAACTTTTTTGTAATTTGTAATAAACGTTATTGTTATACCACTCACGCAAATTGGTGGTAATATCGATGACATAATTTTTATGGCAAATGTCTTCAACTCAATAACATGATTTTGAGGTTGCATGAAATTGCAGACTAAAATGACATTGACCTTTAGCATCGTTTGTCTTAGCATTACTTTAACCTTTCGCGCAAAACTATTGTATGCATTTTGTAAAAAATAAGAGGGTCCTTGATGTTTGCTATATTGACTATAATTCCAGTAAGTAACCTACCATTGAAACATGAATCTAGAGAGTACCAACTTAATTTGCGTGTACGCTTTTAGTAACATTTCCACTACCTGTTTTCTCTGAAGCGCTCTTTAACTGTTTAACTCTTATAAGATAACACTTTAGCAATGATAAATTACTTTCGAGTTTAAGCAAATTTTCGCATGTCTCTAAATAAATTTTATTTTGAATTATATCTCGCAATAGCTTAATATTAGTGTTAATTATACGGATGTGCCTTACAAATTCATTTTGGGTTTTCAACAATGGAATAATATTTCTTGTTAAATTAACAATATCACTACTGTTGGGTATACCGTTACTCATAGTTACCTTCAAAACTGTATCCAACACTGCAAGAAAATATGAAGCACACGATTATATAGTAATGGAAACAAATATTATATTTATTTGATATGTAAAAATTAAAATTTAAGTAACTATAGAAGTACTTTAGGTATACAATTGCAATTCTAGTCGTGAGTGCAATATACTGACTGGTACAAAACTGCTCTTTATCTCCTTATATAGTAATATAAACCTAGCATTCAAGGTCAAAACTGCTTATAACTTGTTGCAAGAGCTTCAGTGTGCATAGATTGCATTTTGTAGCGTTTACTGGGAACATATATTAACCTTGACATCAATACTGTTCTCATGACTCATGCTGCATCACCTTTGCTTGCTCAGGTCATTGTACTAACCACTTCCACTTGTTATCAATTTTGTTAACGTTAACAGATCTATGTGTATATAACGTTAAAGTTTTAATTGAATACTCATTAATTATTCACCATTAGTAATGGCTTCATCCAGTAAACGATCTAAACTTTCACTAAAAGACAGGCAAAACCTTGTATTTTACATGATGTTTTGGTGCGCCCATCAAATAACACCGCACAACTAGCACCCTTCAAAGAGACCATCCCCATCATAAATAACATGACGCAACCAGCACCCTTCGAAGAGCATCCCATCATCTCCATCAGGGATAGTGATGTAGAGGATGAATTTTCGAAGTATTTCGAGAGGTATGTACAATTTTAATTAATTAATATTATAGTTTCCTTTCATTAATTCATAGAGAATTTTTAGTACAAATAAAATTATTCATTTTTTCAGCATAACACCAGCAACCACGGTTATAGCAACACCCCCACAACCACCACCGTTGCGAAACCTGCAATATGGAGGAAAAATTTGACTCTTATAGAAGGGCATCTCACACAGCAGGATTATGAGCACGATCCACCGACCCTTCAAGCCTTTAGGGAAACAAGTATTCGGTGGTTGCGAAAGCTTCACAATGACTATTTGAATAGTGAGGTGGTGGGGGTGGAGCGAGCGGAAAAACTGGATAAAGAACTGAAGGAGGCTAATCAATATTTAGAGTGTGTGCGGCAAAATATACTAAAGACTGAAAATATATTGCTTACGTTGGAAGGGATGGATGTGTGATGTTTTTTGTGGAATTTATTGTATCTTTTCATTATACAAAATAAATGTAAATTGTTTTTATATTTTTATTATTTTTCATGAATTATTCCCATTATCCAAAAAATTTTACTACAGCTAAAAATTTGAGTGATAGTCCAAGTTGCGCTAGAAAAGTGAAATTAAAAACATCTGAAGTCTGACTTACTCATGCATAAATTTCTGCATCAAAGTAAAGCAGTCCTTTTTGCAAATTTTAATTGCATGCTGCGTTACAAATTTTAACTTATAATAAGTTAAGGAAATAATTGAATCCTTGAGTAAGTGCTGAATACAAAATGTTAATTTCAATTAATTTTGTAATTATAGGAAATAATAACTTAAAAATACACTAAGAAGGTTATTGCAAAATATCATATATAAAGCATATATAAAGCATATAAAGCATATAAAGAAAGTGTGAAAATATAATACAGTTAAAAGAAAGCTTGCGTTAAATAAAAGTTAAAACAGTTCTCAAATGCATGTAAATCTGAAAACTTTACAGCATGTATTTATGCAACACAAATGACACAATTGCATTCATATATATTTTACAAATCCTGTTTAAAAGTTGTAATGTAAATTGATGACATAGAAATAGAATGTTCGCTAAATGCTTTCACAGCAAAAACTGCGTTCATTATCCTACAATGATTATTAACGCTGCACCGAAAATTACAAGTCATGTTTTAAGTGTTGTTTTAAAATTGAATTTGGTAATTTAAAGAGCATTTAGATACATTAAATGGATAAATGGCATGCATATGTTTCTTCTGAGCTTACGTAAGTACAAAAAGGTGTGTTTTAAGTGCTTTTTGTTGTTTCAAAATGGAATTGGGCAATTTAAGTGTAATTTTTCATATTTTGGAAAAATTATTACATCAAATGATAGATTACCACTTCTACAACACAACTGCGTTGAAAAAAAAATTTTTTTTTTCTCGGAATTAGACGAAAAATTTAAATTTTTAAGAGCGCATTTTTCTAGGACTTTACTAACCCCCTTCCCCACATCCCCTCCTACACCCTGCCCCGGAGGACGTCCTCGTCGACTCGTTTTTTATCTCTTTCCATAGATATGTACATACATCTTTTCTTACATCACACACTTTCAAACATACATCACTTTCGTAGTTCAAGTACATGTCTATCGTTTACACAACAATAATTGCAATTATGCATTCCATTCTAGTACAGTACTTGAATATCATATTACAAACCATACTTATAATACTACATGGATGCATTTTGCAATTGCATGCTTTTACTCATTACGAGTACAATCCATTTAAGTTGAATTGTAATTATGTATATATATGTAAGATGTCTAAAGATTCATTGTGAGCGTTATTATTACTTTATTTCTTGTAAAATCGTTAAAATCTATTTTAGAAAAAACCGTATTACAAATAGTTTACAAATTAGTTACACTATTATTTTATTTTATCATATTTCATATTGGTGCTTGATTTATTTGGAGAAAAATGCATTCTAATAGTAAAAGAGGACCTTCAATTTTTTCCTAATTTTTTAGTTCTATCTTTGGCGCTCTTACTTATTGGATATATATACGGAAATTCAGAATTTTTGGGTAAAGGATTATCGAGTTGTGATTTATTAAGCAATTTCAGTAGTACTTTCATTGCTAACATGAATTGTTCCATCACATTTTTTTTATCACATTTTTTTTGTGTTTTCAAATTTTGGAAACTGCTATAATTGGCGCTCTTACTTATTGGGTATATATACGAAAATTCAGAATTTTTGGGTAAAGGATTATCGAGTTGTGATTTATTAAGCAATTTCAGTAGTACTTTAATTGCTAACATGAATTGTTTCATCACATTTTTTTTATCACATTTTTTTTTTTGTGTTTTCAAATTTTGGAAACTGCTATAATTGGCGCTCTTACTTATTGGGTATATATACGAAAATTCAGAATTTTTGGGTAAAGGATTATCGAGTTGTGATTTATTAAGCGATTAACAACGTTCAATTACATATCAAAACTACAAACTTTATCATTAATCATTGAAAATTTTTTTCACATTTTTTAGTTTTGAGAATTTTGGACTGCTACCTATTGCGCTCTTACTTGTTTAGTATACATGCCAAAAATTGGAATTTTGGGTAAAGGATTAGTGATTTATAAATAAATATAAATATATATAAGCTTTATGTGTCATTTCTTCCTACATAATTTGTATAATTTAAGTCATGATAAGAAACTCGTTTAATATATATATATCTATATAATTCAATTAAAACCAAACAGAAATTTCACTTTTTCTTTCTTCTATGCCTACACACACACACTTTATTTTTTCAAATGAAGTGCCTTTTCCTTATGCAATATAACATACATGTAATTACTTATTTACTAAAGCACCTTTTCATGGCACATTCACTCGAAGTTGCATCATTTTCTTTTTAGCTCATACAGCTCTAAATCTACCCTCAATTTTTTATTTCCTTGATTAACACCTCGAGCCTTTTCTTTCTCTCATCAATACTTAATAATTCTTTCTTTCTTTCTCCTTATCAATCTTATTACTTTCACCATTTCTAGCAATGAAAAGTTTACTGAATCATGCAATCACGGAGAAGCCTTTTTATTATAAACATGCATCCTTTCAAAACTGCTAACCTCCTCAAAAACTTTCAGATTTCTAAGAATGATTACCTTGCAACTTCTATTTTTAGCTTTTCACCTTGACCTTTTATATTTCTAAGAAACCACCGTAAGTCAATAACCTTTGACCTTCAAAACTATTTTTGATTTATGATTACCTTGCAACTTTTAGCTTTGACCTTGACCAACTACATTTTAAATCTCCCGCTTAAAGTTCGACCTTGAAAGAGCTCCAAAAGCTTCCGATTTCACCACCAGAGGGCGAGTGACTCAAAATTTAAATCCCCCACCACAAGCATGCTTGAGACGTGGAGCGCGTTCTGGCATAACGAGAAAACTCACTTGACCTTGAAATAAATCCCCATAAGATTTACATGGGTGACCTTGAACTGGTCCAGGATCGGCCTTATATGTCTACTTCTAAGAAATATGACACCACCGTAGGTCAATAACCCTTGACCTTGAAAACTAGTTTTAGATTTTTATTGAACCTGTATACGAAATTTCAGAATTTTTGGGTAAAGGACATTGGAGTTTTGATTTATTAAGCGATTAAAACCATATATTTACATATCAAAACTACAAACTTTATCATTAATAATTGAAAATTTTTTTTCACATTCTTTTAGTTTTGAGAATTTTTGGAGTGCTGTCTTTTGCGCTCTTACGTGTTTAGTCTACATGCCGAAAATCGGAATTTTTGGGTAAAGGACTACTGATTTATAAATAAATATAAATATAAATGTACGCAAGTTTCAACCTTTATGTACTATTTTCACAAGACTGTTTTGAAATTTTTTATATTCTGAATTCTTGCTTCAAGCGTTCCACCGCTGTTCTCAGGTCAGTTGCTTTGGTCCATTGCTCTTGAGCGTATGCCATCCACATGTTTGACACAACACTCACTATCCATTACACTATTTCCTTATATACAGATCAATAACCTTTGAACACACTATTTTTTAGACTTCTAAGAATTGTAATATGATGATGATGATGATGATGATGATGATGATGACATTACAGTTTCTATTTTTTAGCTTCGGACCATGACCTTGTAATATGATGAGGATGGTGACATTGCAATTTCTATTTTTAGCTTGAAGTGGAGTATTCACCTTCAATGAACTCATGACCTACTTTTTATGCATAGCTTATGAGATCGTCATCGTCGTCGTCGACCTCGAAAATTCTATTCTTAGATTTATGATTACCTTGCAATTTCTATTTTTAGCTTTTCACCTTGACCTTTTTATATTTCTAAGAAATATGACACCACCGTAGGTCAATAACCCTTGACCTTGAAAACTAGTTTTAGATTTATGATTACCTTGCAACTTCTATTTTAGCTTTACACCTTGACCTTTTATATTTCTAAGAAATGTTATATGACACCACCGCAAGTCAATAACCTTTGACCTTCAAAACTATTTTTAGATTTATGATTACCTTGCAATTTCTATTTTTAGCTTTTCACCTTGACCTTTTATACTTCTAAGAAATATGACACCACCGTAGGTCAATAACCTTGACCTTGAAAACTATTTTAGATTTATGATTACCTTGCAACTTCTATTTTAGCTTTTCACCTTGACCTTTTATATTTCTAAGAAATATGACACCACCGTAAGTCAATAACCTTTGACCTTCAAAACTATTTTGATTTATGATTACCTTGCAACTTTTTAGCTTTGACCTTGACCAACTACATTTTAAATCTCCCGCTTAAAGTTCGACCTTGAAAGAGCTCCAAAAGCTTCCGATTTCACCACCAGAGGGCGAGTGACTCCAAAATTTAAATCCCCACCACAAGCATGCTTGAGACGTGGAGCGCGTTCTGGCATAACGAGAAAACTCACTTGACCTTGAAATAAATCCCCATAAGATTTACATGGGTGACCTTGAACTGGTCCAGGATCGGCCTTATATGTCTACTCCAATCCTGTCCGATCCATCTTTTAAACCAGAATGCAACTGGTGCATCTATATAGGGATGAATAATTTTACAGTAAACCTAAAGTGCTGTGAAGAGAAAGTTATAGATGTATGACACTTGCATAAAAGGGAAATGCGTCGAATTGTGCGGTTTAACTACACATGCGCTCTTGTGCATTTAAAATTCTAAAATTGTGTTTTGAAAATTGTGCATATGTTTTGCGGGGTCACGCTACAGAGACGATAATTGTAATAGTTGATGTACAGGGATTCAAAACGGCAAAACATGTATTTACACCCAAAGAGCTAGCAATATACAATGGAAATCAAGCTGCCCATTTTGTGTTCAAACCACCATTTCCTTGGCACCTCTTAGATGTAGAATTTCAACGACAAGCTGTTTGGTTAATCAATAATCATCTCTGCATCAAATGGGGATCTGGATATACCTCTACACATCTCTTTCCACATATACTTCGTGAACTAATATCGGTAACAGATGATGTGTACGTTAAAGGGCGAGAAAAAGCCGATTACATTCGAAAACTGTTGAGACAGTCAGTTATAGAAATTGAAGAGAAACCATCTTTACCCAAAATGAAAACAACTTGTTTCTTTCATACACAAATCACCTGTAATTGTGCTTTAACGAATGTACACTTTTTATATAATAACTATGTAAGACAATATCAGTAAAAGGTTTCATAAAATGTGTGTGCTTACAAGTAAAGGAGGAAAAGTTTGTAATATTTACAATAAAATGCTATTATTTTAAGTGTATTATTTTATATAAAAGCCCTCTGATGCAAACTATTTCTATGGTCCAGCCTATCCATCTAGGTCAACAAGTCAACTTTTAACATTCCTTGGAGGTAAAATTCTAGGAAATAGCAAATAAGAGTTCCTATTACTGAATTCTAGCAATAGAATCAGTTCGTGGAAACAAGAGGGTTGTTGTCTATACTGAATGTTTATCAAGGTTCCTGCATTGGTTAAACGTTATGCTTACAGTATCTGGTTGTTGGAAATTCTCAAGGTCTCCAAGAAATTTTCAAAGACCATATCTCCTACAGGCCGATCTTACCCGACATCATCCGATCGAAACCTGCAGGACCAATTCTAAACGAGTCATGGAAACAAGAAGGGGGTCTATGCTAATAAGCGTGGGCTCATACTATGGTCCGCCAGGATGTTCGCCCAAATACAGATAACCGTTTCCCAAAACAGGGGAGCCGTCACTCAACACAGATTTCCCCTGCAGAGCTATTAATCGTGATGGAGGCTAAATTGAACTAGGTCAAAACATGGAATCTGGTCGTGAGGGGTTAGAAATCCCAATTCGTGGGAAGGTCCAAGTATAATTCTTAGAAATCTGAAAGCAGAACTAGTTTTATATCATAGACAAAGCTAATCACCTGCCTTGAGGGTATTTTTTATGGGCTAAGGTGGTAGTTTCATACCCTTAAATCACCTACTTTTAGGGGTAAAGGGTAGCTTTTCCAATAGTTATAGGTACTGTGTTAACGAGGCTTATCATCTAGGGATGCAATTCTGACCCCGAGAAAAATGGTGAATTCTGCGTCGTTTTTGAGAAGAAGAAGCTAGAATAGAAAGTAGTGTTGGCAACCATGATTGTTAGGGTTTAAAAGTCCCCATTGTGTGCACAGTAGACTCTTGATTAGCAGCAATGACGAAAGTAGTAGTAGTAGTACGTAAGGTAGAAAGTACAGAAAAAGCAGTGTGGAGGAGCGAAAGAAGAGGTTGGAGACGTTAATAAAACAAGTAAAAGAAATAAAACTCGATTTGGAGTGTTATATAGTGAAAACAAAAATGATGAAGCTGCGTATTAGCAATGAGTAAAAATAGTGTAGTAAAGCATGAAATTTTGGGAAGGATGAGTTTAAATACCTATTTTAAAGAAGAAGAAAAGACGCTGCTATGTGTTGTTATAAGTATCTCACAATTGTATTAGGTTTAAGTAACTGTATCATTAAAAAATAAAGACTTTAAAAGTTAAAGAGACGGTTTTCGGTATTCTCTTCTCCCATAATGGTTCCTTATTGGCTCTGCATATCTAGGCGCGGTTCGATATCCACCTTTACCGAAATCTCCCATAAGGAAATGGAACCCCTGCCGTACGTTGGGCTTTAAATTGGCCTATATACAACGTATAAAAGAAGAAAAGATCAATGACAGTAAAAGTGATCCCGAAATAAAAAGCAATTTACTGCAGATCGTTACTGTTTTTAATCATTAAATGGCGTTTATGCATATGTGAACTAAAATTTATTAGTAAAGCGTTATAATGAAAAATACAATGACTTTCCTTTGTATAAGGGAGACTTAAATTGATTTTTTTTTGCAAAAACCTAAAAATTTAAATGTCAGCCCTATTCCTAAATTGGCTACCCTTGGACTTAAAAGAGTAAACAGTGACAGCTTGCAGTATAGAAATGGAGTTAATTTGATGTAATTTTTATATAAAAGGTTAAGAAAATCGATTTATAGTTTTAACGTTGCAGGATAAGGAGACCTGACTGTTTTTATATGAATAGTTTTCATTGTGTTAAAGGGGATACAATAGGCTTGCATGTAATTTTTAAAAAATGTTTACACCTCTGAGAAAAGAACAAAGGCGATTCATTGTTTTGGTTGAGTTATAAAAAAAATAGATTGTTATCCAGCTACCCCCATTCTGAGAAATCAAGAACAAAGGCGATCCATTGTTCAAAGTCTATGCTTTCAAGGTCACATCTCTAATAACAAATGCGATCCATTGTTGAGTCATAATTGCTAAGAAATCATTTCAGGCTCAATTCTAGGAAATCAAGGACAAAAAGGATCCATTGCCGACGCTTCAAGGTTGTATTGCCCAAGGCCATCATACACATTGCTTACGTATATTTCTCAAGGTTCTTGGCTGAGCTAAGGTGTTAATTCTTATAAACCAATTCTCAGGAGTACTAAATAAAATTTTCAAGGCGTGGGGGGATTCTACCTTTCAGGGTCAAGCAATTAGAAGACATTAGACTGAGCAAAGAAACAACTCAACAACTGCTAACTACATTACAAAACCGAGAAGTGTAACATCTATATACTTACATCTCATTTTATTCTATTTAAAAGATTGCGAAATTTTATTGATGGTCTAGAGATATGTAGTTAGGATAAATAATCTAGAATAAACATTTTTATTAATATAAACATATATTGTTATACACATTCCTTTACTAAAACACAGCTCTTTAACCACCTTACGTTTCTTTGACCTTATGTTGATATCATCTTACTACATCAGCAAACATTTATCTGTGTGACACTTGCCTCCAACCTAGTACTTTTTACAAATGTAGCAGATAAATAAAAGTTTTCAGGATATTTTTATTTCAATAATAAGTAAAATTCTATATATATTACATTATCGGTAAGGCACCAAAAGTATACCAGGACAGTAACTAAGACATAAATTGTCCTACCTGTATGATTAGTTGAATGATATATTAGCAATGAAAATATTCTTAAGCTTGAAAACAACTAAAATGCATACGACTGAAACAATCAAGAAACACTTTTAGGTAGAGGGTAATCTATAAAAGTTAATATGGCCATCGGTTAGGGGAATAGGAATTATATTATCAATTTATTATTGTTATTAATTCAAAAAAAAACGTTCATTAAAGGAATGCATAGTAAAAGGTTACTCTTTTAATGTATATAAAACCTTTATGTAAGCTTTAAATTATCTAATTCAATGAAGTATACTAAAGTAGATTTTTACATATAATTAAAAGCGTGTTTACAAATGTTATTTAAGCAACATCTATACATTGTTATCCAAATACGAATGGGGGGGCTCTGTATGAATGCAAGCCTATTGTATCCCCTTTAAAACAATGAAAACTATTCATATAAAAACAGTCAGGTCTCCTTATCCTGCAACATTAAAACTATAAATCGATTTTCTTAACCTTTTATATAAAAATTACATCAAATTAACTCCATTTCTATACTGCAAGCTGTCACTGTTTACTCTTTTAAGTCCAAGGGTAGCCAATTTAGGAATAGGGCTGACATTTAAATTTTTAGGTTTTTGCAAAAAAAAAATCAATTTAAGTCTCCCTTATACAAAGGAAAGTCATTGTATTTTTTCATTATAACGCTTTACTAATAAATTTTAGTTCACATATGCATAAGCGCCATTTAATGATTAAAAACAGTAACGATCTGCAGTAAATTGCTTTTTATTTCGGGATCACTTTTACTGTCATTGATCTTTTCTTCTTTTATACGTTGTATATAGGCCAATTTAAAGCCCAACGTACGGCAGGGGTTCCATTTCCTTATGGGAGATTTCGGTAAAGGTGGATATCGAACCGCGCCTAGATATGCAGAGCCAATAAGGAACCATTATGGGAGAAGAGAATACCGAAAACTAGTACTACAAAAGCACAACGCTTAAAGTCTTTATTTTTTTTTTAATTATAAAGTTACTTAAACCTAATACAATTGTGAGATACTTATAACAACACATAGCAGCGTCTTTTCTTCTTCTTTAAAATATACATTTAAACTCATCCTTCTCAAAATTTCATGTTTTACTACACTATTTTACATATTGCTAATACGCAGCTTCATCATCTTTGTTTTCACTATATAACACTCCAAATCGAGTTTTACTTCTTTTACTTGTTTTATTAACGTCTCCAACCTCTTCTTTCGCTCCTCCACACTTACTGCTTTTTCTGTACTTTCTACCTTACGTACTACTTTCATCATTGCTGGTAATCAAGAGTATACTGTGCACACACAATGAGGACTTTTAAACCCTCAATCATGGTTGCCAACACTACTTTCTATTCTTGCTTCTTCTTCTCAAAAACGACACAGAATTCACCATTTTTCTCGGGGTCAGAATTGCATCCCTAGATGATAAGCCTCTTGGAAAAGCTACCCTTTACCCCGAAAAGTAGGTGATTTAAGGGGATGAAACTACCACCTTGGCCCATAAACCCCCAAAGTAGGTGATTAGCTTTGTCTATGATATAAAACTAGTTCTGCTTTCAGATTGTACTTGGACCTTCCCACGAATTGGGATTTCTAACCCCTCACAACCATATTCCATGTCTAGATTTCTAAGATAAATGGATCTGACCTAGTTCAATTTAGCCTCAGCTATGATTAATGAGCTATTAGGCTCTGGAGGGGAAACCTGTGTTGAGTGACGGCTCCCCTGTTTTGGGAAACGGTTATCTGTCTTTGGGGAACTGCCTCAACCTGGCGGTTAGGACCATAGTATGAGCCCATGCTTATTAGCATAGACCCCATCATTCTTCTTGTTTCCATGACTCGTTTAGAATTGGTCAGCCTCAGCTATGATGAATGGCTCTGGAGGGGAAACCTGTGTTGAGTGACGGCTCCCCTGTTTTGGGAAACGGTTATCTGTATTTGGGCGAACATCCTGGCGGACCATAATATGAGCCCACGCTTATTAGCATAGACCCCCTTCTTGTTTCCATGACTCGTTTAGAATTGGTCCTGCAGGTTTCGATCGGATGATGTCGGGTAAGATCGGCCTGTAGGAGATATGGTCTTTGAAAATTTCTTGGAGACCTTGAGAATTTCCAACAACCAGATACTGTAAGCATAACGTTTAACCAATGCAGGAACCTTGATAAACATTCAGTATAGACAACAACCCTCTTGTTTCCACGAACTGATTCTATTGCTAGAATTCAGTAATAGGAACTCTTATTTGCTATTTCCTAGAATTTTACCTCCAAGGAATGTTAAAAGTTGACTTGTTGACCTAGATGGATAGGCTGGACCATAGAAATAGTTTGCATCAGAGGGCTTTTATATAAAATAATACACTTAAAATAATAGCATTTTATTGTAAATATTACAAACTTTTCCTCCTTTACTTGTAAGCACACACATTTTATGAAACCTTTTACTGATATTGTCTTACATAGTTATTATATAAAAAGTGTACATTCGTTAAAGCACAATTACAGGTGATTTGTGTATGAAAGAAACAAGTTGTTTTCATTTTGGGTAAAGATGGTTTCTCTTCAATTTCTATAACTGACTGTCTCAACAGTTTTCGAATGTAATCGGCTTTTTCTCGCCCTTTAACGTACACATCATCTGTTACCGATATTAGTTCACGAAGTATATGTGGAAAGAGATGTGTAGAGGTATATCCAGATCCCCATTTGATGCAGAGATGATTATTGATTAACCAAACAGCTTGTCGTTGAAATTCTACATCTAAGAGGTGCCAAGGAAATGGTGGTTTGAACACAAAATGGGCAGCTTGATTTCCATTGTATATTGCTAGCTCTTTGGGTGTAAATACATGTTTTGCCGTTTTGAATCCCTGTACATCAACTATTACAATTATCGTCTCTGTAGCGTGACCCCGCAAAACATATGCACAATTTTCAAAACACAATTTTAGAATTTTAAATGCACAAGAGCGCATGTGTAGTTAAACCGCACAATTCGACGCATTTCCCTTTTATGCAAGTGTCATACATCTATAACTTTCTCTTCACAGCACTTTAGGTTTACTGTAAAATTATTCATCCCTATATAGATGCACCAGTTGCATTCTGGTTTAAAAGATGGATCGGACAGGATTGGGACCTTGAAAATTGTTCTCTGAATTGTAATATGACGTGACCTTGACAAATGGTGGAGGTAGCTACGTCTCTTCAAAAAGAACACCATATTCACAACACTTTATTTTTTTATCATCATATTATTACTACAACAGGTATGAAGTATCCGGCAGTAAACATCGTTCCAGGAGTGATTTTATTGCTGCTTGCATGACTTTTCCACAACTAAACACTAATTTCGAAATGAGCATGTTTACATATGGTTGGATGCACTAAATGTTATGTTTATCGTTTTTCCGACTGCACCCAGACTACTCATGAATACATCCTTTGTGTTTAGCATCGTTTTAAATTCTTCAATTCGATTTTCTTCTTCTTTGAAATACTCGTAAAAGCGCTGAGGTAAAACACATTTAAACTCCTCTGTTTCTAACACTATACGTTCACCATACCTCGCATTAGTCACTGTCACATTAATAACTTTATATTTTTCGATATCTCTAGGTCACATGTATTTTTATAGAGTTTGCAATAGGTGCTTTGGTTTAACCCTGCTAATTCCATGTTTAACAACTTACTAACCGACTGATCTCACTGTTACTTATATATCCCTGAAGCATCGACTTGAACAATGGATCGCCTTTGTTCTTGATTTCCTAGAATTGAGGTGGGGGGTGGCTGGATAATAATCTATCTTTAAAAATTATGACGGAACAATGGATCGCCTTTGTTATAAGAAGTGTGACCTTGAAATGTTGTAAGTATAGACATTGAAGGCGTCGGCTTAAACAATGAATCGTCTTTTGTTCTTTAAAAATTGATTTCTCAGAATTGAGGTGTATTTTTATAACTCGGTCGGAACAATGAATCATCTTTATTATTTTCTCAGAGGTGTGCCCTTGGGGGGAATTCTCGGAATTAACTTTGAAATTTACGTAACTGTATAATTAAAAGATTTTAATTTGAGTTTTTGCATATAAGTTTAAGAGATGTAGGTTTGTAATGAGTCACGGATAATGTCTCAAAGTAAAAGGATCACAGATCCTGATATGAAGGCTTTAAGGAAAGCCGAATGTATGGCTAGTAAGCATTATAATGAAGCGATGAAAATACCTATTAGGAAAGATGATGATGTCTTGTGGACCACATTAAACGAGAATCAGTTGAAGGAAATTGAATGTGAAAAACAAATAATAAATAAAATAGATATGATCCAGCAAAGGTATTACAAAATGTTATGTACATCAAACTTCCCCTAATATGTATATTTACTTAAATCGATCTTTTATCTGTATATATAGATGAATATGGTGGTTAATAAACTATAAGTTTTATAAAAAAATATTTTACTTGTTAGATGACCTAATCAGTCTGAACAATGCATCGTCTGTGTTCTCAGAATTTCAGAAGCTATGACTCAGCCAAAACAATGAATCGCCTACCTGTTTAGGGGAATGGCCACCTGTTTAGGGGGCGTGGCTTTGAAACATGCACCTCAGGGCTCTTGATTTCCTAGAATTGAGATGAATGGATCGTCTTTGCAAAGGTGTGACCTTATAAGTATAAACTTTAAAGCGCTGACAATGGATTGCTTTTGTTCTTGAAAGAGATGTATTTAGATAACAATCTATTTTTATAAATCAACCAGAACAATGAATCGTCTTTATTCATTTACCTTGAAAATTATAAGCACAGACTTATTTCTCAGAATTGATATAACAATTTATTTTTTATAACTCGACCAGAAGAATGTTCTTTTACCTTGAAAATTGTAAGCATAGACTTTGAAGCGTTGATAATACATCGCCTTCATTCTTGATTTCCTAGAATTGAGATAACAATTTATTTTTATAACTCGACCAGAAGAATGAATCGCTTTTATTCTTTTACCTTGAAAATTGTAAGCATAGACTTTGAAGCGTTGATAATACATCGCCTTCATTCTTGATTTCCTAGAATTGAGATAACAATTTATTTTTATAACTCGACCAGAAGAATGAATCGCTTTTGTTCTTTTACCTTGAAAATTGTAAGCATAGACTTTGAACAATGCATCGTCTTTGTTATTGATTTCCTAGAATTGAGATAACAATCTATTTTTAGAATAATGGAACAATAGATAGTCTTTGTTCATTCATGTGACCTTGAAAGCATAGACTTTGTACAATGCATCGCCTTTTTGATTTCCTAGAATGACTCAGCCAAAACAATAGATCGTCTTTTTTCTCTGACCTTGAAAGCATAGACTTTAAACAATGAGTCACCTTTGTTTCTCAGAATAGGGCGTGGCCTCGAAACATGCATAGACTTGCTTGAGGGCAATGACCTTCAGGACAATCAACAATCTAGTAACTTTTCTAGTGACCTTGAAGGACTCGTGCAAGCATGACCTTGAAGAGGGTTACACACCTGTGGTCTACCCCTTAAAATAGGCAATGTTACCGACCTTGAAATCTAGTAACTTTTCTGGTGACTTTTTCCTAGATCTGGTGACAAATCTAGTGACAAAAGTGGCCCAGAAGTGCCATAGCTATACTACTTTAGTGTATCCTGATCTGGCCATTATCCTTAACTATACTTTAAATCTTAAACTTTCTACAATAGGAAAAATGTTAACTTGTATATCTATTTAGAATTTTAGACGCAAACTGGGAACTGTCAACTAAAATTTTCACGGCACACTATACAATAATAATCAAAATCATAATACCAATCATTATTCCATACATTAAAAGCTAAATACCCCAATAACGGCTGGATTTAGGTATAGGGAGTGGTTAATAAAACTTAAAGAACAGTTAATAACATAAAATACAGGGTGATCCATTTAAGAAAGTTGAGAAATGTTTTAGTACGCGTTTTGAATCACCTCGTACATTAAGAATTATTTTATCCACAAAATGTTAAACTTTTATTAAAATAGATGATACTAAAGAAATTTTTACCAACCAGATTGTTTCCCTTTTTATTATTTATAAAGATACAGTGTGTCAAACCGAACACTGTTTCGTATTAAAATTGGTCATATCTCGTAAAACACTCGGTATAAGATAGCAAAACCGTATATTGAGAGAATCCTCAAAGGTAGCTTTATCGAAATACGTAATAATATACAGGGTTTTCTATTTAAAATAAGGAAGTTTCAGCAAACTTCCGGTATAAACGGAAGTGGTAGAAGACTCTAAATATTTTAGATCAACTGGGCATATCCGAAAACCCCATACCCCAAATTTTCAGAGTTTAATTATGTCAAATTTCTCTAAAACGTCTACTTAGAACTCCCAAAGAATCACCCTATGTATATATATATATATATATATATATATATATATATATGAATATATATATATATATGAATATATATATATATATATATATATATATATATATATATATATATATATATATATATATATATATACTTTTGGTGTGTTTTCTGATAGATGAATATTCACGTCAATAGATGGACAATTAATTGAGCTGTATAGTGTTATTTGTGATCTCCCCCCGGCCAGTGAGAGCAATAATTTACGAAAAGTTGTGATTTTATTATTCGAACTAAAAAGAATTAGTTGAGAGCTAAATTTTGATTTCAACTTTATTGATTCATTTTAAAAGTAACCAGTGATAATTTCATACAATTGAAGCATTTAGTGTCATGCAGTTTCTTATAAGTTTTATTGAATAATTGTTTTGTTTAACGTAACACATTAGAGGAATTTTGAATGACGTCTATCTAGTTTACGTCTAATTATTTTATTTTGGGGTTCGATTAATGACAGCTTTGGATCTGAGTAGTATTTAAATTTAATTTGATGTATAAGCGAAACGTTTAGTGTCGATTATTTTTATTTTAGTTTGAGTGTATTTTGTTCACAAGCGTTGAGGGTAACGTAACGTAAAGTTAAATTAAAGAAATAATTGAACCCCAACAGCTGATTTGCGGCACGCTGCCTTAGGATTTGAGCGTGCGGATATTTTAAGATTTGTTCTAGAGCTACAGTTTCGAAGCATCTCCGACGTGAACCTGGAGATAGCCAACGTAAGGTGCCCAGGTGTATTCTTACCGATATCGTCTTAATAACAGTTTGACGCTCATTATTTGACTTTGTTCCAATTACGACGCATCCTTATTTGCGACTTTCGACCTTACGGCTAGGCACCTTCAGTATTTTTAAATTCAAAAACATGCCCATGCCCTGTGTCCCACCGAGCTAGTCCGGTGCACTCTAATGATATGTTACCTACCGTTTTCAATTATTTCGAACCAAGTAAGTTAGTAAAAGATTCTGTGAATAATAGTTGTTCAATACTATTTACGTTTCGTCATTTTACAGGAATTACCAATGATATTGTAGAAGGTTATACATGGGCGGTTATTGTAGTAACGCCAATAATGAAAATATGCCAAGAACTTTCACATAATGCAGAGATCATTTTCATAGATTCTACATCTAGTATAGATGCTACACAATCTACATTAACCATTATGTTGATGGCTTCTAAAGGAGGGGCGCTGCCTATTGACATATTTATTCATGGTGGTCAGACGGAAGAAAGTTATTTCCGAATCTTTACCTTGCTAAATAAGTATAACAAAGGTGCGTTTGGTGCGATTTAAAACATGAAGACGAAACATAATTTTGTAACATATGTACAGTACTTATATACAAAGTATAAATAACCTTTTAGCGCACAATGGCATTTATGACAGAGAAAAATGCATTTAGAATAGTGTGGTCAGAATCTAGACAGTTATTTTGTCATTTCCATGTAGTTAAAGCAGAATGGAGGTGGTTGATGTCATTAAAAAACCAGATCCCTATAAATGAAAGACATGAAATACTTTCTACAAGTAATCGAGATATGCCATACAGAACTATTAAATATATATAAATTAATTAATTTTGTTATAAAATTTATTTTTATGTAGGTAGTGTTTAATTGTTTTTATTGTTTTACTTATAGTTAGATATACCGGGTGTAAATCCAATAGAGGCCACCCCACTGACTTTTGAATGGGTCGTTAGATCTTGTTCAAATGTTGGTGGGTACTATCAGTGGCAATTTGAGATTTTTACTTAAAAAAACAATATGGCCGACTTCCGTTTTCACCGAAAATGACGCAAAAGCTGAAAATTTAAATGGAACATCCTGTATATTTTGGATTACAGGGCTTCAAATACATACAGTTCGTCTGTCAAATGTCAACTCAGGCGCCATTTAACTTTTTTTAAATTTTAGATCATTATGACGTCATCTAAATTATAGATAATTGACGTACAATTACCCCCGCAATATTATTTTTCCTAATATTAAGGTGGCCCATAGAAAATTTCGTTTTTTTAGAGTTTCCTATTGAGCCCTTCTGCTCCTATCTAGAAAACATTTTATATGTGAATGCTATGCAGTATTAAAAGCCAATCAAGCAGGTGAATGTCCCGTCTAATTTTCTTCTGATATTCTTTTGTTTCTAACTAGCAATAAACGTCAAAATGGCTGACGAAAAATACGAAATTTTAATACTGTTGCGTCATTATTGGAAACAAAACGTTTCTGCAACCGTCGCAGTTAAAAAAAATACGCGAAGTGGAAGGGGAAGGAATCGTAAACATTCGTACGACGCAGCGCTGGTTTCGAAAATTTACTGGAAACAAGGTTCTGGTCGGCCCAACTCGTTAAGTAACGCTGAACTTCGAGATATTGTTGAATCAAATAGATCGACATGTACCGGTAAGTTGTCAGCAGAACTTGAGTATTCCAAAAAACCGTAATGCGCCATTTGCATCAACTTGGAAAAGCCAATAGACACTGTAGAGAAGCTTCTCACGACTTAACTCCACCAATGGCAGAAAGGCGAGTTCACGTTTGTGATCAACTGCTTTCCATCCTTGGGATGAACGTTTCCCTAAACGGATTGTTACTTGCGATGAAAAGTGGATTCCTAGCACGGAAAATCAGTGTATTACTGTTGGGCAACCTGCATTACCGGTTCCCAAACGAGAAAGGTTCCAAAGGAAGGTTATGCTTTATGTGTGATGGAATTTTGAAGGATGTTCATTTTGAGTTGGTTCCTGACGGGCAGACGATTGATGCTAATCTTTGCAGTCAACAGATGGATAGGATGCATGATACTCTAAGTCGGCGTTACCCTGGATTGGTGAACAGAGGACGGGCAATTCTGTAACAACGCCAGACCTCATACTGCAGTTGAAGCTCAACAAAACGTTAGGGAATTGAATTTGGAGCTTCTTCCTCATCCAGCTTATATCCCGGACCTTGCGCCTTCCGATTATCACTTATTCGAATTTTTTAATTCCAAAAATGCTACATGGTACTGTCGTGGCATTTAAGATCTTGCAGAAAGATGGCGAAAGATATTACTTTACAATGGTTTATACTTTAGTGAATAAAAGTTTTCATTTGTTATTTTGTCATTAAATACAGTTTTCATTAAAAAAACGTCATTTATTGCAGGCCATCCTTAAAATTAATTTTTGTGAAGTTTGTTAACGATCAAATTTCAAAATTACGGTTTTTAACTGAAACTCACTCAATAGAAACATACATGGGCCACCCTGTATATTAAATAGCTCTTTCAAGTACCAGTAAAACGATATGCATAATAATTTGCTTAGTTCCTAAATAAAGCAGTAATTTTTATTTTTTTAATTATTAACACAACATGCTCCTGAAACCGACTCTGTTAAAGTAAAATGGCGTTTGACTTGACATTTGGCAGATGAACTGTATGTATTGGAAGCCGTAGAATCCAAACATGTAAAAATATACAGGTTGTCCCATTCAAATTTTCAGCTTTTGTGTCATTTTCGGTGAAACCGGAAGTCGATCATATTGTTTTTTTATGTAAAAAAATCCCAAACTGGCTCTAATATAACCCATCAAAACTTGAACAAAATCTAACGACCCGTTCAGAAGTTACAGTTGTTTGATTTACACCTGGTATGTTGAACTAAAATTTTCCTAACTGCGCATTTTACAATAATCTCTATTCAAAAGCACTGATTCCAATTACATTAAACTTTAGGCAAGGTAAGAGCACCTTCATAAATTTAACAAGGAATGCTGATATAAATTTCATTGCAAAAATAAATGAATGGACTTTTTCTGTTCCCAGCCTAACCAATGATAATGTAAAATACGAAGTGGACACTAATATAGGATATTGCTCATGTCCATATGGAAAGCATGAGGCATTTTGTAAGCAGCCATTTTGTTTTTTGTGAGGTCATAGGCCCCCTGGGACACCTTCTCCTCCACTTTTTTGACAGCTTCTTTTCAACCCTTTGATGGAATTTTCATCCCTAACTAGGGCCCTTTTGGTTGAATTAAGATCCTTTTCGGCAGTTCAGCCCCTGGAGGGTAGGCAAATGCGTGCGCATACAGTGTTTTGATTGGTGATCCTTAGGACAGACTACAGTAGTACGGGGGCACTTGCGCTGCCATTTTGGATTTTGACGTCACAAGACCGCCCACGTGGGGGACCGCATTTTCCACCCTTATTTTTACTCACTTACGTGTAGGACGTATTTTTTCACCCCCCTATTTTTTACACACCCACGTGTGAGACCGTATTTTCAACCCTTTCTTCTCGAAGGCCCTAATTAAAAGCTTTTTTGATTTTTAATGGCATACGTGAAGGACCGTATTTATTACCCTTATTTTTATGATTTTTTTGGGGGTTATTTTTCAAACCTTATGGTTGTATTAAGGACCTTTTGACAGCTTGGAGTTTTTTTTTGTGGTTGCTAACGTGAGGACTGTATTTAGGGGGTGGGGGCTGATCTTGGCTTGGCTTAGGGCTGTATTTAGGGGTGGGGCTGGTCTAGGGATAAGTCTTAGGGTTGGACCTGGGGGTGGACCTGGACTTGGACTTGGGGTTGATCTTAGGGTTATTTTTGATGGTATTAAGGTCCTTCTAGCTATATCAAGAGCAGTGCCCTTGGTGGTTAGGCAAATGCACATGCATACAATGTTGGAAATTGCAAAAAGATATTATTACCGGTCCTATTGCTTTAAAATGGTCAAATGCTATTGGATGATCTTTTACCTATACGAGAAAACGTATTTCTAATAAGGAGGTTCTTGTAAGACACGTGTAGGGCTTCGCAACTTGTTCTCGGGCCTTCGTCCCCTGACAGGAGATGGTGTGGGAACATAACTTTATAAGACAAGTGTAGAGCTTAGCCCCTATCGTCGCCCCATTGATGCAATTGTATGAGGGTTCTAACTTAGTCTTACAGCTGTAGGCCTTCGCCCCATTATACAAAATTGTATTCTAATAAGGAGGTTCTTGTAAGACAAGACTTGTATCAGGGTCTGTACCCGGGCCCCTTTGAGTCAAAATTGATTTTAGCGCAATCTAATGGCGTATAGACTAATGAACATTCTCTATAATAGAAGCTGATAATGCACACCTCTCTCTTGCTCTATCTTGTTTCTTCCTCCCCCTCTCTCTTTCTCTCTCTCTCTCTCTCACACACACACACACACACAAATCAATTAATTAATCAATCTCAAACAAATCACGCTCGACCACCAGATCAATCACAATCAATCAACTGAAATTATGTCTTACAATTTGCGGAAATCAGATTACAGTTCAAACTGAATACATTAAAGTCTAATTAAATATGACGTGAAATAATAAATAATTTCTACCCTAATGCAATGATGCTTTATGTACAGGCTGATTCTCTAAACAGTCACCACCTATACATTCGGAACATCATATCTGATTTATTTACATACACACAAAATTGTTTCATTGTAATGTGTTCATTAACAGTTGTTTAAAAAAAAGACTGGAAAGTAATAATTACTTATATAATATAGAATTAAATTAAAATAACATGTTTTTAAGAATATCAAACTGATATAACGGAAATAAAAGGCAAAAGGTTTTAATGGTTTATTATTATACGTGAATTAACAATAACTACAAGTTTAAAATCCGTGCGTACCTAATATTTTGTAGAGTTGATCTTATGACGTCATCCTGCGTAATAATACATTTTTACAAATCTTTATCGACATTTTCCTTCAACTGTACCATACGTTAAATTGAAATTTTTTATACAACGTGTCTCACTAAAATACGATTTGTGAATGGCAGGATATAAACAGCCGGTTACATACCGAACATTAAATTATTTTAGAAAGTAATACAGAAAAACCTGAATTCGTATTTAACAATCATGTTGTACTTACAAAAATTTACATTCAAAACACAAATATTTTAAAAATTTTGCTAACGCGAAAATTACTTTTAAATAATTGAATCTTCAGGTTACATAAAAACTATTGTATACTCGATTACGTTCACACACACAGCCACACGCACACGCACACACAGCACGCGCACACGACACGCGCACACCACACACGCACACACATGTGCACTCACGCTACACGCGCATTTTTATCACGCTGGGATTACACGCACGCAGCTCACGCACTAAACGTTTCAAAAATCCGTCGCTACCATCGTACGACGACGCGACACGCACGCAGTGCACGTACATCTACATTTTATTTGACACATTTCATACGCGACACGCATCACGCACATCGCACACACACTACACACACACGTCATTCACGTTATATGGATTTATCAGCTGGGATTAATAGCAATGTCAACTAAACGTTTAAAATTCTAATCTGAAATAAGAGTGACGTAATCTAATTTTTTTGAAATTTCAGAGATATCATCATCATCGAGATTTTTGAGATACAATTACCTCATCGTCTTCACCTTGAACGATTATACCTATAAAAGTAGCTAATAAGCCCTGACAGCTTTTATCAGACACTATTATTACATGGACTTGAGGTTAGCCCTAAATTAACTGGTTTCAACACGGCTCTGGAAATGCTGCACACGCTTAAAATCTTTCAGCTCGTTCGCAGAAGTTGTACCGTATTCATTTGCTTCAATTTTTATCTGCATTCTGTTTCGAGACTGTAGTACGTTTTCTAATACATAAACAGAATCTTTAATACTGTGATACATGTAGCAGCAAAACACATTAGCTAGTTAGTCTCACCTCTATATTATTTTACATGCAAGCCTGACCTTATCATAAATAAGTACATCTGAGAAAAAGCTAATTAAACATAATTCCACGGACTGGGCATAGCGAACAGCGTTTCCAATTATAGCTTTTAGTCAAAACAATAGTGCCTACAATTACATACAATCGACAAGCACGGCTTTAGCACGAGGATCAAACGAAAACACGCACGCACGCATGCACGCACGCATGCACGCACGCATGCACGCACGCACGCACGTACGCAAGCTCGCACGTACGCACGCTCGAACGCACGCAAGCTCGCACGTACACACACACTCACACGTACGCACACACACACACACACAACACACACACACACACACACACACACACACACACACACACACACATACACACACGCGCACACGCACACGCGCGCGCACACACACACACACACACACACACACACACTACACACACACACACACACACACGCGCGCACACACACACACACACGAGGGTGCGAAAACACGCAAACGCAAAAACATACTAACACAAAAATACGCAAACACGAAAACACGCTAACACAAAAAACACACAAACGAAAAACGCTATCACGAAAATACGTTAACACAAAAAAAAACGCAAAACGCGAAGACATACAAATGCGAAAACACGTAAAACGAAAAACACGCAAATACGAAAACACACAAACGAAAACACGCCAGCATAAGGAAAACACGCAAAACGAAAACACGCTAAAGCGAAAACACGTAAACCTGCAAACATGAATCAAGACGGTGGAGCACCGTTAGGAGAAAACAAGTTTATTAACAAAATTGAAGGAAAGCTTAACGTTTGAAAATATATTATTATTATTATTATAAACAACAATACATCATTATTATTTAATAACGTGCTTTATCGGTTTTCTTCTTCTTCTTGAACTGTGATTCGACGTCATCAACATCGTGATTTTGAGATTCGCCCTTCTCCCCTACCTCATCACTCTTCTTTCTCTTCTGTGAACCATCACCATCACCTTGGAGGTGAGATTAAGTACAATGTTTGAATTATTTCAAATTACTAATGTATCTAAGAAAGAAACACAATTATTAACTTCTCTTTCTACGGAAAGGATTAAACTACCGTTGTATGAATTAAAAATATTTAAAGTGTAATCTATTTTATCGTGTGGTACTGCACATATTAAGTCATCTATATATTGCCAAATGAATGGAAATTTAAAATCTATTTTGTCAAACAACAAAGTAAATTAGATCGTTCATCACAATTTCTGCAGTAGAGGTAGGTATTGTTCCTCCCATTGGACGACCATAAATTTGTGAGTAGTATTGTTTGTTATAGATGAAGTAGGTGTTATTAAATAGAAAATGAATGATATTCGTGGTCATTTTTTCTATTGGACAGATATTTTGTATTAGGTTAAAGTGGTCCGTTATTATTTTTATAGTAAGATCTAAAGAAATATTAGTAAAAAGTGATTGCGCATCAAAAGATGTTATAACAAAATTATTAGGAATCGGATGATAATTCATTTTTTGAGCAAAAGTGAAAGTATCGTTGATACGATAATTATTTCTTGCATAAAATTCTTTATCAAGTATGTTATCTATATATTTTGATAATTTCTGAGTTGGAGAAATTATAGCACATAGCGGCATGTTGTCTTTATGTACTTTAGGTAAACCATAGTATTTTGGAATAATACCTCTATATGATTTTAGATTTTTAAATACTTCTTTTGAAATAAAATTTCTCTTTTCAAGTCTATTAACAATGTCATTAACTTTATTTTCAACAGTAGTGGTAGGATCTTTGTTAATTATTTTATAAGTGTTAATATCTTGAAGTAATTTTAATGATTTAATATGATAACATTCTTTATACATTAATACTGAAACGTTTGACTTATCTGATGTAGTAAGAATAAGATTGGGATAATTTTTGAAAAATTCTTTAGTTCTAATTTCAACTTTTTTAAAAGATTGACTTTAACTTTATTATTATTGATATAGTTAGTAATAATATTGGTAGTTTGTGCCCTAATAAGATTTTTATTAGCAGTATCAGGAATAAAATCTAAAATGTCTTCTATTTCTGCAAGAATTTTATAAATATCAATATATTTATTAGTGACAGGAAGTACAAACTTTGGACCAAGTAAAAGAAACTTTTTAACGTCTTCTGGAATGACAATAGAAGTGGTGTTAAGAAACCATTTATTACAATTGATATTACCAAAAAATTGTTAACTAGATCATTTAATTTGGTAATTATAAAGAATTTCAATGTTCTATTAAAAGCCTTTTTGACAGCAATTTTTTTGTACTTGCTCACGTGAAGGGTGTATTTTTGGGTTTGGTCTTGGGGTTGGTTTTGAACTTGGGGTTGGTGGAGGAGTTGGTCTTGGACTTGGGGGGGCTGGGTGACGGTTTCTTTTCGGGGGGTCTCTTTCAACCTTAATTAAGATCCCTTTGGTATTATTCTGAGCAGCACAACCCCTGGAGGTTAGGCAATTGTGTGTATTCTTTTAATTCCTATCTACAGATTGTAACCTTACGAAATTTTATTTATACATTGGGGTTGTATTCTAATAAAGATTCCTAATGCTATCTTGTAAGGCTGATATAGGGCTTCGCAACTTACTGCTTGGACTTATCCCCGTGACCCTTGAAGTAAAATTTGAATTTGTATTCTAATAAGGAGACCCTATTGCTATCTTGTAAGACAGGTGTATGAACTTGTATTAGGGTTTGATCTTGCGTGGGAGAATTAGAATGACAGTAAAATTTAATTATAGAACACTTATTTTAATTGTAAATATCATAATTAAAAAAGCATCAGTGAGTTACAAAAAAAAAATTACTGACATTCAGCTTATTCTCTAATGAAACACAAATTTTTTATTAAGTTAATTAGTTACATAACAGTTATTACAATATTGTTTTTTAAACGAATCTTAAAACTGATTATTTACCAGCATTGATTGCAATGAAATATGTATAATACCCATCCGATCGTTACGTTGTTGTATATTGTACACCTTAATATTTTTAAAGAAACTTGTTGTTACGTATAACTTAGATGTGTTTTATAACTGTAATTAAAAATCTGTACAAGTAAATAATATAAATAAAAGGTTAACAGCACACGTACCAGCTCTGTATTGAAAGAACATTTTTGAGGGACTGATTCACGAGTGATTGTCACTGCTTTGTTACTCGTCTAATCAATCTAAAGCACTTTCTATGTTTTACGTTTATGAATAGTTGATGTAAAACTAGGTATTGATTTCTCCATAATTAATTTTTAGAGTGTAAATATACAAACAACCTAATTATCTTTATCACACTTACTGCAACTCGTATTTACCTTTCCCTTAAAGTAATTAATAACAAAGCGGTTTGAAATAATATTATATGTTGTCCTTACATACATACACACGCAAATTGTTTTTATAAAAACCGCATTAAAAGTTTGGAATGTACATGTTTTATATTCCACAACAACAAGATGTAGTTAGAAACCACTGTTCATGTTTACTTTTAGCTAATTACTGTGTAATTATATAAACCTGTTAATTTTAATAATCTACCAACCGAGTAACACACTTTCCTTAAAACGGTAAAGTCATAAATGTTATAACACGATTTTTAAAAATACACATGCTGAATTAAAAAGAAAGAAAAACAATAGGCTGTTCTGATATTACGCAACTCTTAATTAAAAAAAGTAAGGTACTCAAAAATCTCTTTATTTATCAAAATAGAATGGTTGGGTAACAGGCGTTAAACAATAATTTAATTATTTCGTCATTTACAATTAAACATGTACTAAAAAAGTTTTTTTACAAAATCAATGTTTGATAAACTATTTAATCTACAATATAGAAGCGTTAAAGTATAAATTCCACACACATCCGAATGGTAATCCTATAGTATTGTTTTATTGTAACGGAACTATCTAGAATTCTTCTCTAGGAAACGTAAATGATACACTTGAGGTGCTCGTTCAAAAGAATCAAAATACTCTCCGTTACCATTATCATCAGTGTAGATAGCGGTTCAATGCTGACCTGGTTTGTCTGCAGGATCCGTGTTTACAATAATTGCACACGGTCTAGGTGCGTGCCTCGGTTGTTGATTAGAAGCACATACAAGCCGAAACACATTCTTCTTGTGACTGGGGATCGAGTTCAAGCATCTCAACACTTGTACCGCATACATCTTTGGAATTGGTATGCACCTAGGATTTATTATAAACAGGTTGCATAATTATCCTCTGTCATAAAAATTGTATTCTAATAAAGGACAAAGATATGTAAAGATAATGAGAAGTGTTTTATAATAAATGATTTTATTTAATTAATTTAACCTGTTAACATGTGTCCAGACTATTTTTATTTTATAGAAGCGGTCGGCCTTGGATTTTTTTTAAGGTAACGTGTATCATATACGTAAAATTTCGCGATGCGAGGATTTCAGCGAAGGCTATTTCAGCGATCCCACTCCAACCCTCCCCGAACATAGTCGAGATTGTAAGACAGGTGTAGGGTGTCGCAACTTGTTCTCGGGTCTTTGCCCCTTGTCTTGATCGCAACTTGTTCGTAGGCCTTCGGGTATTGTGGTGGTACCCTTGCTGCAAATTTGAATTTGTATTATAATAATAAGGAGCCTAATACTAACTTGTAAGACAGGTGTAGGGCTGCGCAACTTACTCTCGGGGCTTTGTCCCTTATCGTGGCTCCAATGGCGGAAAATTTGAATTTGTACTTGTATTTAAGTCTCTGCAGGTTATGGGTGGAAATATGAATCTGTATTATAAGGGGTATAATGCTAACTTTTAAGACAGATGTAGGGCTTAGCAACTTACTTTCAGACCCTCGCCCCTCGACCATAAGTTTGAATTTGTTTGTGACGCCATCTATGAGGGGAAATCTGAACTTGTGTTATAATAATAAGGAGGCCTAATGCTAACCTATAAGATAGACGTAGGGATTCACAACTTACTTACTTTCGGGTCTTAGCCCCTGGGCCTCTTGGCAGGATATTTGGATTTGTATTTAAGTGTTTACATTCTGATTACTTAATTCTAATAAAGGACCTATTGCTAGCTTATAAGACAAAACATAGAAACCTATGTTAGAGCCTCGCCCTCTTATCGTGGCGCTTGTTGAGAAATTTGAATTTGTATCGTCATCTAGTTATGTATGGCCTAATGAATATTTTCTGTAATAAAGGTGGCACCATCCAGCATTATATTTCTAGGACTAATCAGGGTTTTGTTTGTGGCACCATCTAGTGGTATATTTTTAAACTAGCGAATGTTTTTTGTAATAGAGGCGGCGCCACCTAGGGGTATATTTCTAGGACTAATTAAGGTTGTTTGTGGTGCAATATAGTAGCTAATGAATGTTTTTTGTAATAGGTACTGATCGTGTTTGTCTCACCCTCATCTCTTTCTCAAACATACAAATCAATTACTCAAATCAAATTAATCAAATCAATTAAATTAAATACCAAACTGATTTAACTTAATCATACAAAATCAGCTCACAATTCAAAAAATAGCAGCATGATTGAACGCACAGAGTGCAAAAGAAAGCCAATCTCACACTTATTGTAGCTACCCATCTAACCGCACTTTCGCATTAACTGCAGCATTGTTAGTGTAGGTTCAAACACCGTTAGGAAAAACAAGTTTATTAACAAAATTGAAGGAAAGTTTAGCGTTTGAAAATATATTATTATTATTATAAACAACAGTACATCATTTTTATTTAATAACATCCTTTATCGGTCTTCTTCTTCTTGAACCGTGATTCGTCGCTATCGTCATCGTGGTTTTGAGATTCGTCCTTCTCCTCTACCACATCGCTATTCTTCCTCTTCTGTGAATCATCACCATCACGTTGGATGTGAGATACAGTCAGCTCATCACGTCATCGTTTCCATCATCACCTTGAACGGTTATATTATAATAGTTTATTAATAAGTTAGTAAAATCTCTAATGTCCGCTGATGTTGGCTCATAAACAGGAGAATACATTATAATAATGCTCACTCGATGACAGGTTACACTTTAAAGAGCGAAACGCACGAGAAACGAGAATGTGCTAGCCTTTTATATATATATATATATATATATATATATATATATATATATATATATATATATATATATATATATATATATATATATATATATATATATATATATATACCAGAAGTAATACTATAATTAAAATAATAAAAGCAATATATTATTAGGCAGATACACTGCTTATATTGATATTAATAAAATTATTGTCTAAAATGTTTCATCTTCACTGTCACTCAAGGCACTAAACTGATAATCACTATCACTATCTTCACCCACATTTATAACTAACTTCTCAGTTTCTATGTCCAAAATTAGCTCACTTTCTAGATATGTTTCTTCTATATTAATTACTTTATTATATCGGATTTTCAAACAATCTTCGGTTGTTGTTTCAAATGCTGTGTTGGCCAATGACATGACATCATTTAACTTAAATGTAACGTTTTTCTGTGCTACTTCGCTTTTTACCTTTGCCCAAATTAATTCTATGGGATTTAGATCCGGATGATAAGGCGGAAGTGATAACACAATGCGTCCATGATGGTTTATTAATTTGTAGAATTTACATGTCTTATACTGATCTTGATTTGTAGTATAATTTTATAAAGTTGTGGCTTTTTCTAGAATTCGACATTGGTGCAGAATCTAGTTGAACAGTTTGGTACGGGCTTTATCAATAACAATGACGACGTTGTTTGGCAAATTCGGTAGAAGACGTTCTTCGGCCCACTTTTCATAACTGGAACCATTCATGTCGTCGTGGTATTCTCCACTTTCTGTGCCAGATTTAAATGTTGATAAACAGTTAGGTATAAAACCGATGTCGCCTTCTGCGTAAACCATAACTCATCATAAATACCTATAGGTTTCATTCAAAAAGACGATCGGTCTGTTTTCTGTACGGTAAGGTTTAACATTTTTTGAGGTACACTATCCTTTTTCTCGAATATTGCTTTTCTCGAATAAAATTCTTCTGTTGTCCACTGTATTCCTCCACTTGAAGTTAAGTTTTTTAAGGATTAGTCTCAGCGATTTCTCTGAATCTCCGTAACCGGATGTCTTCTTTTCCGGAGATTTCAGTATAATTATACCATTATTTTTTGCGGACGATTTACTGGCTTCCTGTATGATTCGTTCTATTATTGTAACTGATGCTTTTGTTACATTTGTAATTTTTTCGTTGATGCCCAGTAAGGTTTCGGTTTTTTCTTTTTGTGTAAAAAAGTATTGAAACACGTTATACACTATTTCTCACGTTTGGCCGTTTAAGATTTTTCCAGGCTTAGACATGTTTGAAAACTGATTATAAATCTGTAAATATCTACAACGTATAATCAATTTACAACAACAATATGCATGCCAAAAGAGTCAGGATATTTATATATCAAACCTCTAATTAAAGTCATTAAGTTAATTGCTTATAAATTAAGACAATTTTCTAATGGGTACCTAATGCTTTCATTTCATTTTTATGAGTTCAAGTTAAAAATACCTTAAAAATTACTATCAATCAAATGAGAGAAATGTCTACTATGCAAACAAAACAAAACCAATTGTTAAAAAAAAGTTAAGCGTCGCCAACGGAAATATTGGAATTATTCATCTTAATACGCATTCTTCCAATTTACATAAAATTAAACACACAAATCATTAGAGCTCGGATTTATATGCACGAAAATTAGTTAAAATATGCTCATATATATATATATATATATATATATATATATATATATATATATATATATAATCTTTAAAATATGCACAAAAATATGCAGCATGTGCACTAAATTTTAGTCACAATAATAAACAAAATATTTCTATACATTTATTTTTAAAATAATACATATACAATACTAACCACTTTTACACAGATCCTTTCCAAGGACAAGTCAAATATTGCCTACAATTCAGGGATTAAGAATGGAACACCCCAAAAAGAAATGTCGGCGAAGAACCACAATAATAGTTAATAGCATTTAAGCACGTAAACCTGCATTTCGGGAAAGCCCTTAATCCGCTTGAAATATTTCTGAGCAAGTTAGTCAAGATAACAATAGGAAGGAATTAGTGATGGGAATAATCCAGACATTTCCATAATCGATTATTTTATTACTAACACGAAATGACCCGATTATTTTAATATATTGGATTATATAATTTCATTTTCATTTCATTTGTTGGAGTAGGTTAAAAAAACATCTTTAAACTTTTGATATAAGCATTACGCATATTGCAATTGCTTATTAACATTAAAGTATCCGGTCTATTCACCCATTCATAGCAATAATCTCATTAAATGGCTATTTGGAATTTGGATAACAAATTGTAATTAGTCAAACTAACAATAATAGTAACTTATTGCCAATGGCCCTCAGAACAGTAACCTATTGAAAATTTGAAACTGAAAGATTTATTGCATTCTACCTTAATGATTTTCCTGTAGATAAATAAATATGCAAGAATACACATAATTTAATGTAACTCCATTAAATCTCCAAAATGGGAAGAAAAAAAACGGCGAAAAACTTCACGAATGTATATGGGGTGTCCAAAAACTCCACGGACAAACTTTGCGTAGTGATTCTAGACCCAAAAATAAGAAAAAGGTTCATATAAACCTAGGTCCGGAAACGCTTCGTTTAAAACCTACAGGGTGTGAAAACGGTTGATTTGAGAGGCATCGACCAAGTATACCTTTCTATGCTTAGAAATGGAAAGGGAACAAACTAATTCAAACGGAACGTCAATATACCGGGTGGCAAAAAACTTAAGGCCAATTAACTTTTAGCATACCACTGTAGATGGCGTCCTCTGCAGGCAGCATCAAAATCAATAAAATATTTGTTTCTCGACCACAAAATCCCCCGTGCCCCAAATTTCAGGACCATATTCAAATTTGTTCGCAAAATATCGCCATAAAACCGAGGAAAATAAAATTTTTTCACACCCTGTAGGTCCTAAACGAAGCGTTTCCGGACTTGGGTTTATGTGAACTTTTTTTCTTATTTTTGGGTCTAGAATCACTACGCAAAGTTTGTCCCTAGAGTTTCTGGACACCCCGTATAATAAATGTAATTTTTCATTTTCATTATAAAAAAAATTTAAAGTGAAAAAATATGTAATAAAATGCACGCAATGAGTAAAATATGCAAAATATGCACAACATCACGTAAATATGCAAAATAGCAAAATAAAGTTGGTTTTCAATCGAATTTAAATTATGCGATTCGTGTATAAACAAAATATTTTGGATGGCTCATTTATATTATAGAATATGCATTTTGCATATAATCCGAGCTCTACAAATCACACGAATGTGATACGCCACTGCTTTATTATAATCGGTACCCGTCGTAGTTCTTCTCCATTCGCCGGCTCCCAGCGTTGCCACAGCTACCCCGAACGGGGTATTTCTACCCCATTTTAACATTATTCCGCTCTCTCGCTCCCTTGAAGCAAATCTACCCCACTCGTTATTTACGACAGAAGTATATTTTTTTAATTCCAGATTAAAAAATATCTGAGCTGTAAGATTTGGTTTATTTGGCCGCACAAATCCTTGTGTCAGCATAATTAAAAGTATAAAGATTATTTACCCAGACGGAAACGCTAATCTCTTCAAAAAACTCCTTAAATTACATGACCAGTAATAAATTTTAATCTTGTTAGGCGCTAAATGGAAAATACCTCAAACGTGTTAAATTTTAAACCTACTCAATATACCTATCGCATTACTTGTTATTAATTTAGTTACAAAGCTGACAAAACACATTTTGTAGCTGACCAAAAGTAAAAACCTCTTAAACTAACCGTTTAAAGGTACCATAATAGCCATTTATCTATCATCAGTCACGTGCGGGTGTTCTTAAAGTTGTTTTTTTATTTGATTTGTGTTTAAATTTAAATTAAAATGGATAGGTAAGTAATACATACATTTTGTAATTGAGATATTTTCTTTTATTTAAAAAATTAAGAAATACAAAATTATTTGCTTTGGTAAATGAAGTTATTTTATTTTTAATTTTATTAAGTTATTCTTGTTTCTGACATTTTAGTTCCATTTTGCAGTCTGGTTTTATTTTTTCAAAATGGTTTTTATTAATAAAATAGTATCCAAATCTCGCATTTTGGCATTTGTTTGCATGTATTATGTTGTACGTAGTTTGCTGCAACTATAAATTCTATTATTATTATCTATTATTATTTTAAAGGTTTATAGTAAGAATAAAAACTAAAGATTCGACTGAGGATCCTCAGCCAGGAAGTCTAGTGACAATACACAAAATCCTTCAACCAAAGCTGTTGTGGAAATAGTCGACAATTTAGAAAGTCGCAGTTTAGGACCTGAACATTCCGCATCTGAATCTGAAAACTCTGACACTCATGATCCAGACTTACACGAACCAGTAAGGAAAAAAAAGAAGTATTCTCAAAAATTCAAATTAGACTGGGAAGCCCAATACAAATGGCTCAGAGAAGGTTCTGGGGGAAAGCCGTTATGTAATATAGCGTGTAATATAACAATACACTGCAACAAATATAACATTCAAAGACATAACGAAAGCCTTTCACACAAAAAAAATATTTTAAAACTTGAAAATACTCCAAAAATTACCGAAATTATCCCGAATGAAAAACAAAAGAAACTCGATACTTTAGTTAAAACGGCAGAATTAGGTATATGTATGTTTTTGCACGAACATAATTTGCCTCTTCTCTTAGCAGATCACCTCGTTAAATTATATTATATAATCATATTTGCCCAGACTCCGAAGTAGCTAAGTCATTGGCCTGCAGCAAAACAAAATCAACCTATGTTACTAAGGAGTGCTTGGCAAGGCAACAAATTGAAGAAATAGTAGAAATTTTGAAATTGAAATACTTTTCTTTAATAATAGATGAGACGACAGATGTTTCAACTGAAAAGTGTTTAGCATTAGTTGTTAGGTACTATGACGATAAACAAAAGACAGTGAAAGACACATTTTTCGGCTTGTTAAAGCTAAGTGACTGTTCTGCAGAAAGTATATTTAACAAGATTATTGAGTATATCACAGGGTTGAATATTCCAATAAATAATCTAATCGGTCTAGCATCTGATAATGCGTCGGTCATGATGGGAAGACAAACTGGTGTTCAAGCGCGATTCAAACAAATTTTACCAAATATATTTGTATTAGGCTGCATATGTCACTCGTTTCATCTCTACTCATCTTCTGCGGCCACCAAATTACCAAAAGGCTTGGAAGATTTCATAAGAGATATTTATAATTACTTTGCCAATAGCAGCAAACGCATTGAGAGACTTCAAGAGTGTCAAGTTTTTGCTAATATGAAGCCCAGTAAACTGCTCCACTCAGCTCAGACCAGATGGCTTTCGTTACAGATAAATTACCTAAAACTACAAATCCTTCTTTTTTTCCTTTCTTACTACTGTTATTTCTGTATCCACATTTTGGTTGCTATAAAGGTGTGGGTAAATTACTTGTTAAAATCAAAATAGGTCCTTCTTTTATGTTTTAAATGCTTTTGATAAATTTAATATTTACGACTTAAATTTATGCAAGTTCTTTTTTTTTTAGGCAGCTGTAAATAGGGTTCTAGAAAACTGGAATCCACTGACGCTGTTCTTTACCAATGAATGTTTCGAACAAGATTTAAACTCTTGTAAGAAAATTTTAGAGAACCTACAAAATCCTATTTACAAATTATATTTTCAATTTTTGGCATACGTGCTAGATGTCGTTAACAAGTTGAACCTTGAATTCCAGCCCGAAAAACCAAAAATTTATTTAGTTCAAAAGAGAATAAAAGACTTGTACAGAACACTTCTCAGAAATTTTGTTAAAAAAGAAACTATTGATAATACTCCTTTTCAAAATATTAATCCTTCGAATCCTAAGTCATTCATTGAATTAGAAAAAATTTACTTTGGGGCGCAGGTTGACTTAATGATTGACGGAAATATGAACACCACAGATATTACACAGTTTAAAATCAAATGTCTTGACTTCTATATTGAATCATGTAGTCAAATAAAAAATAGGTTTAATTTTGATAATCCAGTTATGGAATATTTAGCAATATTTGACCCAAAAACCGCTGTGTCTGGGAATATTGGCAGTATAGTAAAAGATACTATAACTTTTTTTCCTAATTTAACGTCCAATGTAGAAAAACTTAATTTTTAATGGCGTTTGCTTGCTAATATTCAAGATTTCAAGAAAACAAATGAGCAACCTGACTGAGAATTTTTGGAATTATATTTTTGAGATGAAAAATGACTTAGGTGACGTTTTATTTCCACACCTTTCAGTTTTGGTTAAAGGAATTTTGTCATTGCCTCACTCGTCTGCTGCAGCAGAACGAGTATTTTTTCAATTATTTTTAATAAAAACCAAAACCCGAAACAGGTTAGATGTGGATACTTGTTGCAGTATTTTACATTGCAAAGAACTGTTAATTAATGATACGTGTTTTACATGGTAACCGTCTACAACATTATTAAATAAAAAATTTAGAGAATGAAAAGGGTTTGTACCTAGTAGGTACTTGTACATTTAATTTTGTTATTTACCTTATTTTAGAGTTCCTTTATTTTTTTGTGTTTAAGAAGCTTTAATTTAAATTTTTATATGATATGTGCTTTAGGTTCTTTATTGGGATTTTTTTTGTTATCAGAGTTTTTTAAGCCTTAGTTTTGATTAAAAAATCTTTTATAAATATTCGTTTCATTGATTGCATAATTCACACAAAACCATGTTAAATTTTAAATTCATATTCCACCAATAGAAAAAAACAAGTAAATTAATAGTTATTTTGCAACAAGTGAGTAAAGTTTATATTTTTTTGACGAGAAGAAAGTTTGCATACGAGCCGAAGCCGAGTGCGCAAATCCGCCGAGTGAAAAAACTAATAACTATTCCCGAGCGCGATTAAATAAACGTATCTTTTATAAACTAAAATTAATGAAATATGTTCTACTTTATATTACGAACGTGAAAACAAAGTATTAATTTCAATTTCTCCTACCCCGAACCGACCTGATTCTACCCCGCTTTCATTCGCGAATCTACCACGGAAAAGAAAGGCGTGTGGCAACACTGCCCGCCGTAGTTCTCCATTCGCCGGCTCTTCGGCTTCTTAGGCGCCCTGTGCTGTACGACGTACGTGTTTTCAAGATAGAACCGACGATCACCTTGCTTGATTTTTCTGTGAGCGTCATTGGAACAACCAGGCCTTAAGTAACACGAATTATTTGAAAATTGAAATGTCTTACGAGGTTGATATGAAACTTATTAAAGTCGAACCTAAAGAGGAAGAAGGGATAGATTTACTTCTAATCCAACACCTTATAGTAAATAGTGATCCAATAAAAAGTGAAATTGATTA
Source organism: Vesta saturnalis (assembly GCA_036346205.1). NCBI lineage: Eukaryota > Metazoa > Arthropoda > Insecta > Coleoptera > Lampyridae > Vesta > Vesta saturnalis. The sequence continues at coordinate 2,274,320 of JARFJB010002108.1, read as the reverse complement.
CGCTTCAAGTAGTACAAAGTTTAACACTATTTCTACAGATGATCTGAGTATCAAGAAAGAAGACACCTCTTCTCTGATAAAAGATGTAAGCTCGAGGGAATCAGATTATATAAAGGAAAACAGTGTCAAAAACACCACAAACATACAGTATGTGCATAATCAATTTAATAGTTCAACAACAGTGCATGAAAATTTAAAACAGGATGTTTTAAAATACAGTTCTTTCAAACATAAATGTGACCAATGTAATTATATCGCAAGAAGGAAATCGAGTTTGCAAATACATCTTTTAAAACACACTTCTAGTTATAAATACAAATGCAGCCAATGTGATTATGCAACCAATCGCAAAGGTAATTTAACAATTCATCTTAAAATACACTCTTCAAGTTATGAATTCAAATGCAACCAATGTGATTATGCAACGAAACGAAAACAAAATTTAAAATTTCATCTTAAAAAGCATTCTTCAATTTGTCAATTCAAATGTGGCCATTGTGATTATGCAACACATCGCAAAGATAATTTTAATCTACATCTTAAAAAACACTTTCCAAGTTATGAATTCAAATGTGACAAATGTGATTATGCGACAAATCGCAAAGGTAATTTTAATCTACATCTTAAAAAACACTTTTCAAGTTATGAATTCAAATGTGACCAGTGTGATTATGTGACAAATCGCAAAGGTAATTTTAATCTTCATCTTAAAAAACACTCTTCAAGTTATGAATTCAAATGTGACCAGTGTGATTTTGCAACATATTACAAACATAGTTTTAGTATTCATCTTAAAAAACACACTTCAAGTTATGAATTCAACTGTGACAAGTGTGATTTTGCAACATATTACAAACATAGTTTTAATATTCATGTTAAAAAACACTCTTCAAGTTATAAATTCAAATGTGACAAGTGTGATTATGTAACAAATCGCAAAGGTAATTTTAATCTGCATCTTAAAAATCACTTTTCAAGTTTTGAATTCAAATGTGACCAGTGTGATTATGCGACAAACCGCAAAGGTAATTTTAATCTACATCTTAAAAAGCACTCTTCAAGTTTTGAATTCAAATGTGACCAGTGTGATTATGCAACATGTTACAAAAGTTGTTTTAATATTCATCTTAAAAAACACTCTTCAAGTTATGAATTCAAATGTGACCAGTGTGATTATGCAACATATTACAAAGATAGTTTTCATATTCATCTTAAAAAACACTCTTCAAGTAGTAAATTCAACTGTGACCAGTGTGATTTTGCAACATATTACAAACGTAGTTTTAATATTCATCTTAAAAAACACTCTTCCAGTTATGAATTCAAATGTGACCAGTGTGATTATGCAACAAATCGTAGAGGTAATTTTAATCTACATCTTAAAAAACACTTTTCAAGCTATGAATTCAAATGTAACCAGTGTGATTATGCAACAAATCGCAAAGGTAATTTTAATCTACATGTAAAAAACCACTCTTCAAGTTATGAATTCAAATGTGACCAGTGTGATTATGCAACAAACCGCAAAGGTAATTTTAATCTACATATTAAAAAACACACTTCAAGTTATGAATTCAAATGTGACCAGTGTGATTATGCAACACATTACAAAGATAGTTTTAATATTCACCTTAAAAAACACTCTTCAAGTTATGAGTTCAAATGTGGCCAATGTGGTTATGCCACAAATAAAAAAGGTAATTTAATAGTTCATCTTAAAAACCACTCTTCATGTTATGAATTCAAATGCAACCAGTGTGATTATGCAACAAATCGCAAATATAATTTTAATATTCATTTTAAAAAACACTCCAAGTTATAAATTCAAATGTGACTAGTATCATTATGCAACATATTGCAAAGATACTATTAGTACTCATCTTAAAAAACACTCTTCAAGTTATGAACTTAAATGTGGCTAATGATTATGCAACACATCGCATAGATACTTTTAAAAATTCATCGTACTAACCATACCGTTGGCTTTGTTATAATTGAGTTCATACATCTAGAAGTAATTTTATCTCCAATACCCTATACTTTACTGTATAATTTGTGAACAGCACCATTTTAATTTAATTTTCTGTTTCGGTTATAACTATCATTGTGTTATCCATTTTACTTGAAGTTCTCATCAGAACTTGGTTGTAGCGCACAAAATTAATAACACCACTATACAATTGTAAAGGCTCAATATACTTATAGTAGTAAGCAAAAATTTATTTATTTGTGACACCTATTTGTTATTTTTTCATTAATTATTTGTGAACATTAAATATCTTATTGTTTGTAAACATATTTATAGGTGAATATTTAATTTATAAATGTAACTTCGTTGGTATAGTGTTTAGGCTTATTTTTGTGATAAATGTTCATAATGCCTAAGTATATAGGGGAAAGTGGAAGGCCTAAGACAAAATTGATAAAAAAAAAGAAAAAACAGTGTAATGGAAATCAAAACCAAATGCTACACTACATTGTATATTTGTTTATTATAAGTAATGTAAATAAACGCAAAATTAGAAACACCAAAAGAGTAATTACTTTTTTTAAAAATCTTGAAAATTTTCGACTCTACTCCAGGTATAGGGCAAAATGGAAACTATCAGCGAGCAATATAATAAAAAAATATATTACAAAAATCTTATTTTTCCATGCCTAAGCTTCTCATGCTTGGTAAGGCGACCAACAATTTCCTTCATGTAGACGGCGCTGTTATCAGGAACTTCGGGAAACATAAATATTATAATTTTGTCTGTATTGGCGCATAAAAGAAACTTGAACTCTTTCTTCGTCCATAGACTGAACTTCTGCCATACATTTTTTCTTTTGTTTACCATTTGGATTTTCAAGTTCCACAAGTAGAAAATCATTTTGTTTAACGTGTTGACATGTTACTTTTTCAATACATAATTTTTCCATAGAATTAATCACTTTGTCTTCATCGTTGCCTGACGAATCGTTGAAAATTTCATCAGAAGATGAAAAATCGTCGCAAAGTTCCTCAGAAGATGATTCAGATGTTGATTGAATGTTTTCAGTCTTTCTTCGTTTGTTTTTTTCTTTCTTAACATTTGAAACCATTTTTCGCTTTACAGTTTTGGCCTTTGTTTTACCAATAGAGTTAAGAGATGCCTTTAGTTCGTCTAGGTTTGGAGTAGCTGTTAATACCATAGTTTTTCCACGTTTATGTGATTTTCGTTGTTTTTGGCAAGCTTTCGGAATTAGCATTATGTCGCTTGGAGAATAGTAAATATTATCAGATGACTCTTGTACAAAAGAACAACTAGGCTGTGGTGATACGTTTTCTCTGTTTTCCAGTTTCTTGTTTGCGGAAGGAATTCTAATGGCAACTTTTTTCGATTTAGGTGTGATATCATTATTCCGAACTGGCAAATTGGTAGAAGACGTTAATGGTGAAGGTGTTCTGTGTTCCATTTCCTGATTTTCTGCAGGCAAAATAGTATCATTTTGATCCTGATCAGTTGTTTCTGCTGGTTTATATCTCTTTAGGGAATATTTCAGGATTGTAAGGCCATATGCCTGTATTTTTAAATCCATTAATCGCATTTTGTGCTGTTGCAGCCCGTTGAAAAGCTCCACCAAACAGTTCACCAACATTATGGACTGGAATAACTTGACCAGGATGGATTCTTAGCCATTTTTTTGCCTCCTGTTCATATGTGCTTAGAGGGAACATAAATGAAACGTCGAGGGGTTGCAATCGGTGAGAAGTGTGCGGCGGCAAAACAAGTATGTGAATATTGTTTTGTCTTGCCATTTCCACTAACGATAAGTTTGTAGCGTGGATTGCATGTCCGTCTAAAATTAGGAGCACAGGGTCATCAACACTTGGTTTGGCATATTTCAAAAAATGGTTAAACCATATCGGTGCAAAAATATTGGATTGCATCCATCCGGATGGGCGATACTTCACAATGCTCTCCGGTGGAAGTCCTATTTCAAATAATGGATTTCTTCGTACTCGAGGACATATCAATAATGGTGGTATATACGATCCCAAGGCGTTGAAACAGATTTCGGAAGTCACGAGAACTCCTCTCTCACCCGATGCAAGAACCCCTACTTGTTTCTTTCCCTTTAGAGAAAAAACTTTTGATGGCTTACTAGGCACTGTAGATATGCCAGTTTCATCGCAGTTATAAATACGACTCGGTGTAAACCTATGCTTGTCCATCAATTCTCCAAGTAATTTGAAAAACTTTGACACATTGGGCTTATTGAAAGCTGCTGCTGAGGTGTTTTCGGGTAAACGTAGGACAATATTTTACTTACTTACTTAACCTTCACGCCATTCCCTTGCGGGGTAGGCAAAACAATCCATGCCTCTTATTTATTTTTCATTCACAATCTTTCTCCATGCTTTCCTATCTCCGCATACCTCCCTAGCTTCCGCAAGATTCATACACAGTCTCTGACATGCGCTTTTGTTTTTAAAACTCCTTATCTTTCTTTCCTTTATCATAGATTCTACTACATTCAGCCAAGTTTTACGCGGCCTACCAGGCCCGGCCTTTCCCCTAACCTCACCCACATATATTTGTTTCGTTAATCTTGCGTTGTTCATTCTCTCAATGTGACCAAACCAACGTAATGTACAAATTTTATATCTATCCATCATAGTCTTTTCCTCACCACACTCCCTCATTATGCATTCATTTTGTATCTTGTCCTGTCTCGTTTTACCACATGCGCTTCTCAGAAATCTCATACCCACGGCATTTATTTTTCTTTCGTGCTTTTTTTGACATACCCATGTCTCACTTCCATACAGTACTGACGGGACGAATACGCCATTATAGATTGCTCGTTTCGTAGCTAGACTCATGCTTTCATTTCTCATTATCGTCCACATACTTCCAATCACTTTCCTTCCAGCATTGACCCTTCGTCCAATCTCGCTCTCAATTGTACCATCTGCAGTAAACATTCTACCGATATACCAGCTCGTCCACTTGCTCCACAATTTCATCTTACAGAGTAAATACTCTACTCTCCTTTCCACCTTCATGATTGAACACCACAATCTTAGTTTTGTTCACGTTTACCTTTAGGTCCATGCTCTCACAGACTGTATCAAACTTCCTCAGGGCGGTTTGCAGCTCATTCGCACTGTCACTTAATAAGACTGTGTCATCTGCATACACCAGGAGTCGTACATTTACGTCACCAACCATTACACCATTTGTATCGTTACATGCTTGTCTAAGACATTTATCCATGTATATATTGAACAACCACGGTGACATCACACAGCCTTGTCGCACTCCTTGCTCAATATTAAAGTATTCACTCACACCTCCTCTCACCCTAACACATGCCCGACTACCGTTGTATACTGCCCTTATTCCATTTATTAGACCTTTATTTACGCCATATTCATTTAATATTTCCCACAGCTTCTTTCTATTCACTCTGTTATATGCTTTCTCCAGATCTACAAACACTTTTCGATCACCTGCTGCAGAGCAACCATCTGATCGACACATCCTCTCCCTGGCATGAAGCCACTTTGCACATCCCACATCTTAGATTGTGTAGTTTCTCGTACTCTATCAATCAGTATTCTTCCAAAAACTTTACCAGGTACGCTGAGCAAGCTTATTCCTCTGTAGTTCTTACAATCACTCTTGTTCCCCTTACCCTTATGCAATGGTACAATAATCGCGCTCTTCCAATCACTCGGCACTTTTCCACACATAAGGCATACATTGAATAATTCACGCAATCTTCGTATAAGCTTTGCACCACCATACTTGAGCATTTCACCAGTGATTTCATCTACGCCTGCTCCCTTGCCGTTTTCAACCTTCCTACCGTTTTCTCTACCTCATTTATTCCAATATCCTTCTCAGTTTCATTCATCATTTCTTCTATATTCTCCTTATTTAACTCTTCAGTCTTACTTTCCTCACTACTGTACAGCTTTCCGAAATATTCTCGCCAGCATTTCCTTACTTCACAATCGTCCCGTACTATTTCGTTTCTATCACTCCTGCAGCGTTCTGTTTTGGGCCACGTTTTGTATTTTTGACCCATTTCCTGAAGAGTTTTTTGTTTCCCTCAAAATCATTCTGCATTTTCTCTCCTTCTACAGCCATCACTTCCTCTTTACTTATTCTCGCTGCCTCCTTCGCTTCTTTGTTTCTTAATCTGTACACCTCATACAATCGTTTCTTCTTAGTCTCATTTTTACAGCAATCATTGCCATGTACGCATCTTTTATCTTACTTACTGCCTTTTTTACCCTCTCATTCCACAAAGCACATTTTTTCTGTCTACCTACAGTCACTCTTCCACATATTCGCACGGCACAATTGACAACAGAGTTTTTCAAGCTTATCCATGCACTTTCAACGTCAGTGTCTTATTGGTTCGATCCACACTGTTTCATTCACATTCAACTCATTATTCACAGCATCTACGTATTTCATTCTCGCACCATTATCCACTAGTTTGTCAACCCTAATTCTGGACGTTCGCACTACGTTTGCTTTACTTCTCCACACCCACTTTTGCCCTAAACATACTCTCGATACAACCAAAAAGTTGTCCGATCCACACTCCGCTCCTCGCATTACTTTTGTGTCTTTCACTAGGTTTCTAAGCCGTTCATCATACACTATCAAGTCTATCATACTTTTAGATTCACCTCTTTGCCATGTATACTTATGCACATTTTTATGTTTAAATCACGTATTGGATACAAACAGGCTTCTCTCCACACAATGTTCAGCAGGTGTTCACCGTTCTCATTGATTCTTTGGTCTCCGAACTTTCCTAGAACGCGTTCACTATGTTCTCTCTGTACACCCACCCATCCGTTCATATCTCCCACTATAATCACTCTTTCGTTTCACCGGTGCATAGTATGCAATAAGAAAAATTCTTCGAAACTCCACTTTCATTCTAATCCATATTACCTGGGGAGATACCAATTCGTACTGTTTAACACATCTTTTCGCTCTTTCACTTATGATCATCCTAACTCCTTTTGCGCCACGCACTTCCGTCTCAACTCCTGACCATAGTGCCAGGCTGCCATCCTCCATCTCCACAGCATCCTTTCTTTTGCGCTTTGTCTCCGATACACACAGAATATCAAGGTGTATTTCGTACATTACATTCGCAATTTCAAATTCTTTACCATGCATACCTCTAACATTCCACGTACCGACTCGCCATTCATTCCTTACACAGTCGTCAGCAACGGGGCCTGTCTGTTTCGACCTTGACCGCCCCTTGTAGCCAGGTCGATCCGAGGCAATTGTATTGTTTTGATTTCGTTTTAAAAATCCATAGACCCAATCGGAGCCCGCTAGGCCTCTTTCAGCATTAAAATTGTTGGGAATTCTATTTTATTGTGCATATTCAAATGCTAATGCTCTCAGATCTCTTCTAGTCAAACCAAAGAGTTTACTTTCCATTAAAAGTATATAATTGGTCTATTCATGCTTTTGTTCTATATTAAAAATGGGCATATAATAACCCAAGAACTTTTTTGATGCATTAACTGCTGTTTTTTCCGATTTAACTCGTCTGTGAAGCGTGCCAATAGGGACATTATATTCTTCAGCAGCTTTCTCATATCCACATATTCCATTTCTAATGTCGTTTATGGCATTTGCCATCGATTGTTCTGTCCAAGAATGCTGTTTAGATGTCCTCTTATACTCACGAACCATACTGTAAAGAAATTCACAATGAATAAAATCGCTAGGGCAAAGTGGAAAATTTTCCACTTTACCCCAGCTAATGATTTCCACTAAGCCCCATGTTGACAGTAATTATAAAACCCAATGTACGAAAAGTTATTGTACTAATATTAAAGATTGTGTACGCTCACTGTTTACAAATATGTTGCATTATTTACTAAACGTTAAAAAGTCAGTTTACAATTACAAGCAGTAAAATAAGTGGCTTATTTCTTACCTTGTGATATTACAATTTGCAATTAAGGAATTCATTTCACTATATCAACTAAACACGTGCACTAATACAGACAACTGAATACTTCCCAAGTAGCAAACTAGTGAAATTGAGCCAAGTTACAACATATAAACCTAGATGCCGCCAGTTATTCTAAAAATAAAATTTAAATTCCACTATGCCCCGTATTCCACTATGCCCCACTTTCCCCTAATAGGTTAGTGTTTAATTTATATGTGTAACTTCGTTTCTATAGTTAAATACGCAGCTTTTGGGTTTTTAAATGGTGAATTTTTATATTTTATGTAAATCTATACGTTTCGATAACAATTACAGTTATCGTCCTCAGTAAAAGGTAATTGCTTAAGATATTAGAACAATTTTGTGAAGTATGAAAAAGATAAAAATGCAAACATAAGCCTGCTATTAATATAACAGTTTGATAAGCGTATTAAGCTAACTATGGAATCTAATATTAGTAAACGGTAACTAGATCCCTAATATATTAAATATTATTAAACTGTCATGAAGATGACTAATCAGAACAACTTGTAACGGTCGAAAGCTAACAATGAAGAATGTCATAATGAAAGAGAAAACAACAAAATTTATACAATTAAAGATCTAGTCAGATCTAACAAAGAAGTAGTTTTTTGTTAATAATCGTTATTGGTATTGTACAGTGTGTCCCATTTTCGATTTTACTTTCGGGGTATCTCACTTACGAGTAAAAATACAACGTTGCGTTTTTCACAATACCGTGTTATTTTTTTAGCAGAACGCTGGTATAAACAAAACTTTCATAGTCCGATACATTTCTGATATCCAAGGCGAAATTGTAAATATTGCATTTTGGGCCCCCCCCTTATCTCCGTTAACATTTAATGTATGACAAAGGTAAAAATTGGTTCTTACACTTATGTCTTTTTTCTGGCGTTTGATGGGAAATTTTGTAAGCTTCACAAAAATATATAAAACATGATGTGTATTTTAACCCATTTCCTGCCAAATTTTATTTTTTGTTATTATTTGTTAAAATGTTAATTTTATGATTACAAAATTAGTGTAGAGTGTAATATTATCAATTATTTTTGCTTGAAATAGTTTATTTATTAATTTTTTTAACAATCCCCATTTGGGGCTCACGGTGTATGTCATGTATGTAAGTTACAAAAATTAGGAAAAATTAAAATTATATTATTTTTCATGCCATTCCATTGAGCAATCAACATGGAGTCCAACATCGCATTTGACGCACTGTTTTCTAACATTTTTTTTACACACTGCACATTTTCTCTGCTTCCCGTCTAATGTTCTTTCTAAATAATGTCCAATAGAATCCTTTCTTATGCCATCCGGAACACGTTTCTGTGCACTTACACTTTATGATGGTCTACCAGATTTTTTGGGGTCAGAGAGCGAATGCAAATTTAGGTATGCTCTTGCTACCATTCGACGAAAATTCAATAGCGGTATATTGCCATTGGCCATACAGTAAAGAGCATGAGCATTTACAAGAGTCATATCGATAGCATTTGTAAAAATACTAAAGTACCACTTTTTGGCTCATATTTTTATGCGATATTTTTGAATTAGCCAATATAGTTTAACGACACCCCCCATATGTTTATTATAAAGGTGTACAGCATCTGGTTGGGGAATTGAAAGCTGATTTTTCTCAGCTTTGGACCATCTAGATACTCGGCTCAATGGTACGACTTCTTGATGATTTGATAATATTTTTACCTTTCCAGACCAGTCCAAAAACTTCATTTCTTTTATCAAAACTATAATCAAATGCTCCACGGTCCTCTTTCTTCATATCATTATCATTTTTTATGGGACACTTATTCATTCTGTTGGACCTCACAGTTCCTGTTGCTCGTATGTTCATATCTTTAAATTTTTTGATCATATCGAAACTGGTAAAGAAGTTATCAAAATAGAAAGAATGTTCTGGATGTTCTACAACTTCAATATTACCCAGTATTACCGACATTCCTAAGCCATTGGTTTCACTTTCATTCTTTGACTTTCTTCCTTCATATATTTCTGCATTATAGCAATATCCACTCTCAGCGCAACACATAGCCCATTGTTTGAAGCCGAAGCGAATGGGCTTACCTCTAATGAATTGCTTGAGGTAATGGTGGCCATAATAACGTATCATTTGTTCATCGATACTGATATTTTCAGAGAAAATGCCGAACTGTCGAAAATTCTTATTCAAGATATTCAGTCTTGGGCGAATCTTGAATAGTCTGTCTTTTTCTCCATCTATTGACGGTATATTTGTGTTGTCAGCAAAATGAAGATTGCGTTTTATCTCTATGTAACGGTTTTACGGCATACATTTCCGTATTATTTCAATATTTATGTCTTCATCTTCTGACCAGTACATTTGCTCTTGAGGTAGAGAATGATAGCCAGTCAAAAGTAATATACCTAAAAAATTTTTTAAACAATCAGCAGAAAATGTAAACGGGTGTCGATTATTTTGGACAGCGTAATTTACAGTTTGTCTTACGATCAGTTCAACTACATCATCAGAAAATAGCTCCTCAAATACTTGAACTGGTGTTTTACCCTTTAGATTGTTTATCATATTTTGCTTCCGGTGTGCATACTCATCTTTGCCATTAGGGAAAATCGTGAAAGAAGCCCTTTCCCTTTCCCACCTTGATATATATTTTTCCTTTTTCAATTTCTTTCGTGGATTGACTTCATAATTTGAAGTACTAGGTATGCCATGAACCTCTATCGCCCCTGGAACATCTTTAGGGAATGTATCTTCCAGTACGTCTTCCTCTAAATCTTCTAAATCTGAAATAGCATCCACTGTTTCAGGTGGTAATTCCACAATGTCGATGGGACCATCTGCATATTTGTCATCAGAAGGGTCAAAATCATTTTCCCAATATTCTTCCAATTCCTTCATTGTTAGAAATCTTTTTCCGCTCATATTGACATTGGAAACAAAATTAGAAAATTTGTATCGATATTTTTTTCCATAATTTTTTGATTGAGGTAAAAAAAAAACTGGCAACGCGGGTCGAAATGGCTTGTTCATACACCCTATAAATCAACGAGTTTCAATGGATATGTTAGGAACACAAACAATTACAATTTTATTATTTACCATCACTGCATCTACCGTGATCCCCATTTGGGTACCACCGATTTTTTTACATTGTAGTCTTCTAAGTAATCCACAGAGGTTTTACTAATCAATATTACATTTAGAAGACATCAGTTAATAAGATTTAAATATTAAATTAAATGTTAAATATTAATCATTCTAATAAATTAATGATGCCACAAAGGGGGATAGTAATTAAATATATCACAATAAACAAAAATATTAAATGTAAAAATACTAAAAATTTAAATTCATATATATATATATATATATATATATATATATATATATATATATATATATATATATATATATATATATATATCGTGTCCTACCTCCTCAGGATTGTCATTAACCGTTATATCTTTTAAGGTTACCGAGTACAAGCCCAATCTTTTCGATATTTTGTGTCATTTTAGATCATTTAAATTACTTATGTCTGACAGAAAAAATATATAGACCGATCAGAACTAACCATTCTCAAACATTCTTTTTAAACATTCTCTGGAGGGACTTGCCCTCAGGTCCCCTTAAATGCATAGAACTTTTAATAGTTACTTATGGCTATAAAAGTGCAGCCTGTCATGTCACTCGTGTCTTGAAGGAAATAGCGATTGCGTTTCGAGTGCTTTTACAACAAACTTATGTTGATGATTTGCTAACTGGATGCGATGATCAGGGCAATTTGATCAATTTGCATTCAGAACTAATTCAGAAAGTTTGAACACCATTGAACAGTTAAAAATCACTAGATACATCTTTAGCTGTAAAGAAATAATAAATATAGCATATCATGGTTTCGCTGATGCGAGCACTCAAGCATATGCAGCTTGTATGTATGTCCGTACATTTTATTTAGACAATTCAGTCTCGTGCAATTTAATTTCTTCCAAATGCAGGGTCGACCCCTAAAAGTGATCAGCATTCCTCATCTTCAGTTTTCCTTAATGCTTCTATTATCTAATTTCATGAAATTTCTTTTAAATGTATTTGAAAATAGGTTTTCGGCAAATGCAATACATCTCTGGACCGACTACGAAACTGCTCTTTTTTAGATAAATTCTGATCCGTCTCGTTGGAAGCTGTTTGTCGCCAATCGAGTCTCGCTGATTCTAACTTTAACATGAAAATTGAAGTGGCATCATGTATCCTCCAGAAATAACCCTTCTGACCTAGTTTCCAGAGGGGTTCAACCTCAAACACTGCTCAAAAATAAACTCTGGTGCCATGGTCTACCTTTTTTTATTAGACTATGCTCTTGATTATAGTGAATATAACTTCTTGAACAAAATCACTGAACCCCTAGCGACAAAATTCAATTTTGGAAAATATTATTTAGTAAATATTCTAAATTCTCTAAACTCCAACGTGTGGTAACATATTCTTCAAGATATAATCACAATAAATTTGCCCACCTTCATAACTCTGGTAAAAGGGTAGGTACACTAACAGTACCAGAAATACAAAATGCTACAATTAAAATATTAAAAGCATTACAGGAAAAGTATTTTTCAAAAGAGATAGTGGTATTAAAAAGTAATAGACCTCTGTCTAATAAAACCTTATTATCTCTCAAACTTTTAATTGATGAAACTGATGAGCTTCAACATGTGGGAGGCAGATTAGAATATGCTGACATCCCATACTTCCAAAAACATTCTCTATTATTGCCATCTCATGATGGTGTGGTTAATTTAATGCTTAAAAAAGAACATATTCGCTTAGGTCATGCTGGCGTCTAGACTATACTCTAAAATTTTGGGTTAAACTATTGGCCTTTAAATGATTGGCGAGAAATCAAAAATATTATTATAAATTGTGTTATTTGTGATAAATTTAAGGCTAGATCCTTTGAATGGGTAATGGCCGATCTACCCAAAGAGAGAGTTTCCATTTCTCGCCAATTTTGCAAAGTAGGAACTTGCTATGGTGGTCATTTTATGTTTAAGTCCTTCTATCTTAGAAAGCAGTCCAGTTAGAGTTGGTTATGAGTCTCATCTCTGATGCTACAGTAATTTTTTGTGATAATAGGGCATATTTTTGGGGAGCAATATTGAATTCAAATTCATTCCTCCTAAGGCACCTCATATTTGAGGTCTATGGGAAAGCGCAATTAAAAGTGCCAAATATCAACTACATAGGCTCATTGGAAATTTTACTCTTTACTCTTTGTAGTTTATCGAATAATCCAAATGATTTCCACAGTTTAACTCCAAGACATTTCTTAATTCACTCTAGTTTGACTGCTCATCCCGAAAGGGATGTCAGTAATATCCCTGAGCATAGGTTAAATCAGTGGCAACGAATATCAAAGGTTCAACAATGTTTTTGGAAACGATGAACAGTAAAACACTTAAATAGGCTTCAATATATACCCAAGTGGTTCGCTGAATCAAAAAAAAATTAATGGTTTAGTGCATCTGAAAGTCTCAAATAACCCTCCTCTAAAATGGCTTCTAGCAAGAGTCATAGAAATTTTTCCCGGCAAAGACAATAAGGTCAGATCGGCCAAAATTAAAACCTAGGTATTTATGTTAAACCTATCAGTAAATTATGCCCCTTGCGATGCTTCTCAGCACTAAATAAATTTCTACAATTTAAAGGCATTAATTTGAATCAGCAATTTAATTAGTTTTGTAAAGTTATTTTTTTTTTTGGTTTATTTTATTATGCTAGAATACAGTGATTACTATTAGTAAATTTAATTAATCGAATGTGGCCCAATTGTCTTGAAGTGGAGCCCCTTCAAAAGTGGTAGAATAAAATACAATATGTTAATTTGGTTTAAATTCGTAACTTTTTATTTATAGTAAATTTAAAACAATATTGTAAGAAACATAGTTATATCGAGTTGGGTTTAGGTTAATTATAATTTAAGAACTGTAAATTTGTTATTGAAAAAAGCAATTGTTGATCCATTTAATACCCCCTTTTTCAATTAAAAATTATACTTACTAGTTTATGTTACATATTTTTTTTATAACTGATGACAAATAGCAAGCGAAGTATAAAATCGAACATCCGAGGGATTTAATACCTACAGAAATTCAAATAATTCGAAATTAGTTTAACGATTTATTAAAGAGTAAGTAAACTGTTACCCAAAAGTTTTTGTGCTTGTCTTTTTCAACACATTAACAGTACGTTCACCGTATATAACCATAACTCTTTATGAAAACACATTCATGGGTTTCTTGTACAATAAAATATTTACTTTTAAATTAATGATTAGGGAAACCCTTAAGTACTTTATATTATCTATTTATAAACAAACCGTGGAAAGGTAAAGATAGCATAAATATAAATAAGGAACAAAAAGTAACAGGTATACACTCTCTAGTCGAGTTTCCAAGGGGTTTTTTCAACACGATCAACAACAATAGTAAGTAATCATTTTTGTTTTTAACCCTTATTTTATTTTACTTTATCTATTTACTTACTTGTGCAGATTTTTAGTGTTATGCTATAATTGTAGATGTGGATTTAACTGCTCTAAAGGCACATGTTTTAAACCTTTTATAAACGTTAAGGATTTAGAGACAGGGATAGAATACAAGATATTCAATCTGGACTTCGTGTCAACAAAGTACGGAGAGTAGGTGTTGTTGCAGCTGCAGGAATTTAAATGTGTGCTACCTGAGCGCTACCATGGGTTTTCAAATCCAGGGACCGTCGTATACAGTAATTTAATGTGGGATTGAGGAGTAAAGATGTTTCAATGCGTTCTTTAGCACCAGTAGACAAAACAGCCAATTTAATATTCGTTTAGAAAAACAGTTTATTATAATTACTATGCTGTGTAATGATAAAATTGAGTCAATAAATAAAAAGGTTTTTGTTTTGTTGTAGTAAATTTCAATCTCTTAATTCATCAACAACACGTAGCTTAGGCATTGCTGGCAGTGAAACTAACTTGTTTGTTTAAATATTTAGTACGGTTAACTTATTCATTCATTTGTAGGTCTAAGTCTTATGTTGTTTTACATATAATAAACTATTAAAACCTTTAATCCTTTAGTTTCTGCTATAACAAAGACGGGAAACCAGAACAAGACAAGACAACTGATTCAACAGCACCATCTCATATTGGTCAACTGGTCTAACAATTAGCTTTTTACAAACAGTACATAACTGGATGGTACCAAACAAACAAGGGAGCCACTGCAGCGGGACTAAAACTCTGTGATCAGTTTAAGCGAGTGCTAACGGTGTCTTGCCTCATTATTAGAATAACGTTGCAAATTACCCGCCATAACAGTTAAATCTACTTTTAAAAATATACTACTAGGTGGAGACACGATCAACCCCTATTACAGAAAAAAATCATTTGTTTTAAAAATACACCACTAGATAGCGCCACAAATAAACAAACGAAACGAACTAATTGGAACACTAAGCTTTAGGCCTACAATCATAGCACAGAGATTGAGAGAGGGGGCGTGACTTGTCCTAATTTTCTCCGATCAGAACACGCGGCCTGGTGCAGTATGCTTGTGCACGACCAATCAGGTGAAAGAGGGCGTGGCCACGTGGGGGAACCAATCAGAATACAGATCCATAGGTTCTCAACCTGCAAGCTAGGCGGGTCTGAGAGCAATCGGAAACCCTTATGCCCTTCGATCGCACTAAGCCTGAGGCTGTATGTACGTCCAGGGCCAATCAGTTGGAAGAGGACGTTCACATGGGGAAAGGGTCGGGGTCACGTGGTGGAAGTGGACATGGCCCATGACGGCAAAGGTGGGGTGTGTGACGTCCCTTCTACTGATAACACTTATAAAATCGTCGCTAACTATTAAAATGCATATAACTTTATTAATTACCAATCAAATTTAATTAAATTGTATACACAGATGCTCTATCTTATCACACATCACATCGTTGATAAGAAATGTTTGAGCCAGCACTTGTTTCGGAGAAAATTAAAAAAAATCATTTTTAAAACACGTAAAATCATCGCTAACTATAAAAATGCGTATAACTTTTTAATTATCAATCCAATTTAATGAAATTTTACACATAGATGCTCTATCTTCTCACACAACACATCGTTGATAAGAAATGTTTGCGAATTATACATGTTTGGATTAGAACGCTGGTGAAGCACTCGTCGTTGGTTTAGAAAATATCGTAATACCTTTAAATATGTAAGTAAAAACGACATACATCATCACTGTTATTATTATTAATAAATAGAATTTGGAATAGCGATGGTTTATTAATTAATTAATAATTTATTTAGCTAGTTCCAACAAATTATTCAAAAAACTTATTATTATTATTATTATTCATGCTGCTATTTCGTATGCCCCCATGGCTCAAAAGAAGACAGAAACAATCTAGAACGTAGAGACTACTTACATAAATTAATGACGTGCATCGAAAATTTCGTTGGATAATCTATAGCACCGTATATTTTATAAAAGTTTTGGTTATGCGCATACTGGTTGAATATGCCATCACTGTCGTTAAAAATTCGTCCCTTTCTTCACATAAGTATATTAACAACTTACGACTTTGTTATGGAATTAATTTTATCTTTGTTATATTACGACAAACGACAACCAACATACGATTTATTGTAGAACTACCTGAACGGATAAGTTAACCGACGGTCAATCCTGAACTGTCTTGGACTTTTAGTACAACGGGTTTTCAAGATAGAACCGACGATCACTTTGATCCTTGTGTGGACGATATTGGAACTACCAGGTCTTAAGTAACACAAAGTCTTTGAAATGTCTTTCAAGATTGATATGAAACTTATTAAAGTCGAACCTAAAGAGGAAGAAGGAATAGATTTACTTCTAACTCAACATTTTATGGTAAATAGTGAGGAAATAAAAGGTGAAATTGATTACGGTTTAAGTAGTACAAAGTTTAACACTATTTTTACAGTTCATGTGAATATCAAGAAAGAAGACACCTCTTCTCTAATAAAAGATGTGAGCTTAAGGGAATCGGATCATATAAACGAAAACGGTGTCACAAACATCACAAACATACAGTGTGAACGTAATCCATTTAATAGTTCAACAACAGTGCATAAAAATTTAAAACGTGACATTTTGAAATACAGTTCAAATGTGAAACATAAATGTGACCTATGCAATTATAGAGCAAAAAGGAAATCTGGTTTGAAAAGTCATCTTTTAAAACATTCTTCAGGTTATGACTTCAAATGTGATCAATGTGATTATGCAACACATCGCAAAGATTGTTTTACTTTTCATCTTAAAAAACACTCTTCAAGTAATGAATTTAAATGCGACCAATGTGATTATACAACACATCGCAAAGAGTGTTTTAATATTCATCTTAAAAAACACTCTTCAAGTTATGAATTCAAATGTGACTTTGTAATTATGCAACAAATCGCAAAGATCATTTTAATATTCATTATAAAAAACACTCTTCAAGTAATGCTTTCAAATGCGACCAATGTGATTATGCAACACATTGCAAAGATAATTTTAAAAGTCATCTTAAAAAACACTCTTCAAGTTATGAATTCAAATGTGGTCAATGTGATTATGCAGCAAAACGAATAAAAGAGTTAAAAATTCATCGTAAAAAACATTCTTTAATTTATGAATTCAAGTGCTGTCAATGTGATTATGCAACAAATTACAAATGTAATTTAACGATTCATCTTAAAAAACATTCTTCAAGTTATGAATTCAAATGTGGCCAATGTGATTATGCAACAAATTACAAATGTAATTTAACAATTCATCTTAAAAAACACTCTTCAAGTTGTGAATTCATATGCGACCAATGTGATTATGCATCAAATCGCAAAGATCATTTTAATAATCATCTTAAAAATCACTTCAAGTTATGAATTCAAATGTGACCAATGTGATTATGCAACAAATCGCAAAGATCATTTTAATATTCATCTTAAAAAAACACTCTTCAAGTAATGCTTTCAAATGCGACCAATGTGATTATGCAACACATTCCAAAGATAATTTTAACAGTCATCTTAAAAAACACTCTTCAAGTTATGAATTCAAATGTGGCCAATGTGATTATGCAGCAAATGAATAAAAGAGTTAAAAATTCATCTTAAAAAACATTCTTCAATTTATGAATTCAAGTGCTGCCAATGTGATTATACAACAAATTACAAAAATAATTTAACAATTCATCTTAAAAAACACTCTAAGTTGTGAATTCATATGCGACCAATGTGATTATGCAACACATCGCAAAGATCGTTTTAATATTCATCTTAAAAAGCACTCTTCAACTTATGAATTCAAATGCGACCAATGTGATTATGCATCAAATCGCAAAGATCATTATAATATTCATCTTAAAAACACTCTTCAAGTAATGCTTTCAAATGCAAATGCAACCAATGTGATTATGCAACACATTGCAAAGATAATTTCAAAAGTCATCTTAAAAAACACTCTTCAAGTTATGAATTCAAATGCGGCCAATGTGATTATGCAGCAAAACGAAAAAAAGAATTAAAAATTCATCTTAAAAAGCATTCTTCAATGTATTAATTTAAATGTGGCCAATGCGATTATGCTAAAAATTACAAATGTAATTTAACAATTCATCTTAAAAAACACTCTTCAAGTTATGAATTCTAATGAGGCTAATGTGATTATACAACACATCTCTAAGATACTTTTAATAATTCGTCTTAAAAACCATATCTGAAAGAACTTTGGCTTTGTTGTAATTTGTGAACAGCAGGTATTGTCGACAAAGTTTTTACTGAACCTCTTTAAATTATTACATCTTTTTTTTCTGTTCTTGTGAAGTTCGAACAGTTGAAATGTAGAAGTTTCTTGCAAATCTTGTGTCGTAACTTTGCACATCGCTGACATAACTTATTCTGTTCGACAGTTGTTTAGGGTATGTGTTATTTCGTATTTTGAAAGTCACAATCATGATATAGTACAAAACGGTTTGATTAAGACTTAGTAAATTGGTACTAGTTAACATATCCTTAATATGTGTATAATGATTACAATTTAAGATACATCTTAATGCTCAATTCAGTTTTTTTGAAGCCTAGACATTTCAGTATTGTTTAGTAAGTAAAGAATTGATGAACAATATATATAATGAGGCATTATTGTTGTTTTATAGATTAAAAGTTTTGACCAGGTACTGATAGTATTACTTAACCTGCATAAAAAATTCGATTTTTTTGCAATCTTTTGAGCAATGAAATTGGCATGAAGACTAAAAGTGAGATTCTCATTTAACATAACACCTAAATATTTATATTTCTTTACTTGCTCGATAGGCTCATTGCAAATTTTTATTACTGTATATATACTTATAGCAGTAAGCAATAATTTATTTATTGGTGATACCTATTTATTATTTGTGAACATTAGATATTGTATCGTTTGTAAACTTTTTTGTAGGTTAATATTTAATTTATAAATGTAACTTTGTTGGATTAGTGTTTATGTTTCATTTATGATAATATTGTTCATAATGCCTAAGTATATAATAGGTTAGTGTTGAATTTATAGGTCCAACTTCGTTGGAATAGTTAAATACTTGGCTTTTTGGGTTTTTAAATGATGTATTTTTATATCTTATATAAATCTATACGTTGCGATAACAATTACAGTTATCGTCCTCAGTAAATGGTAATATCTTAAGAATTGCTTAAAATGTTAGATCAAATGTATGAAATATGAAAAAGAAAACGCAAACATAAGCCTACTAATAATATAACAGTTTCATAAACGTATTAAGCCAACTATGGAATCTAATTTTAGTAAAGGATAACTAGATCCTTAATAGATTAAAAATTATTAAACTGCCTTGAAGGTGACAAATCAGAACAACTTCTAACGGTCAAAAGCTAACAGTTAAAAATGTCATAATCAAAGAGCAAATTGAACATAATTCAATCAAATTATGATGTAAGTTTAAAGTTGTGAAAAATTTTAATTTGAAATCGATAAAAGCATTCACAAATAGAAACTTCACATATCAATTAAAGCTCTAGTGAAATCTAAAGAAATACTTTTTTTGTTAATAATTGTCACTATACAGTGAAAACACAATGCAGTATGTTTACGTAATTTTTAATTTTAACTAATATATATATATATATATATATATATATATTATATATATATATATATATATATATATATATATATATATATATATATATATATAATAATATAGGTGAAAACCATTCATTAGAAGTATTAGGAGTTCCAGCCATGGCTGATTTCTGAAAGTTTGTATCTGGACTAAGTGATCCATATTCTATTTAAGGAAAATATTTTCATGATGACTACACTTCCGGTTATACCGGAAGTAGCCATCAACTTTGTTGTTTTAAATGGAATCGTACCCTTTTTATGGCATATTCGAATTGTACTCGCCATTTAAGTAGAAATTTTATCAACTTAAATTTAATAGTTTTTGAGATTTAAATTTTTTTTCGAAAATTATTGGTTGAACACTATGACATTTGACAATGCCTACTGGCGCAATTTTTAGTACGAAGCAAGTAATATTGACGTTATGCATAGGGGTATCCTTAAGCTTTACGCTGATGCTTCCGGTACTGCCGAATTATCTACAGGGTGTTCAAAATGTGACTTCTATCTTTTGAAAATAAAAACCATAAAAACTTAACTTTTTCAAATACAATGCCCAATATTTTCTTCCTTTAACGAATGCAGAATAAAATTCTGCATTGATTTGTATTAGCATTCCCTATACCTATCTTCAACAGTTTTTCGGTTATTCAGGTATTTCTAAAATCTCGTCCGAAATTTAGAAAAATTAATTCGATTTCTCCACGGCCGAAGGCCGAAGCCCACTACAGATGCAGAAACCAATTACATTAATGCAGTTTATCAAAGCAAACAGAACTGTTAAATTTCGTCAACAAATAAGAAGAGAATTTTTTTTTTTTTTTTATGACGACCTGAACAGGCTAAATAAGGCCTATCGTGCTAAAGCACTCAGGAACACTTAGGAGGACGGATAGAGGGATAATGAATTGCCAATAGATGCCTATGAACAGCTACCTTAAATTTTCTCATATCATAAGTGAGAGGAAAACAGGAACTAGGGAGATCATTCCAGAGTTTAGAAGCCGTGTAGAAAAATGTGGATTGCGCCCGTTTGGTACGACAAGTGGAGATTTGTACTGCATACTGATGATGTGAATGAGCGAACCGAGTGTTTCTCGCAAAGATAGCCGGAGATGGTATCAAAGAATGTAATTCACCAGCACAATAGCCGTTGTAATAACGATAATACAAAGAAAGAACTGAAACCATCCTTCTATGCTCAAGGGACTGTATGTGAGAAGTTAAGGACGGGTCATTTATAAGCCTAATCGCTCTCTTTTGAATACGATCAACGATATCGAGAGCGTATTGGGGACACTAACCCAAAGGTGAGAATTATATTCCAGATGAGGCCGAATTTGGGCCTTATACAGCAGAAGGAGTTGTCGAGAGGTAAAGTACTGTTTAGATCTGTACAAAAAGCCTATTTTACGAGCAGCTGTTTTGGTAGCTGACAGAAGATGGTCAACCCATGAGAGATTTGAAGATACAGTCATACCCAACAGAGTAATAGAGTCTGAAAACTTAAGAACTGAGCCATTCATACTTACAACAGGAAATGATCGATTTTTTTTGGCGGACATAAGGCAACACTGAGTTTTGAGATGAACTACAGTGAAGAGTGCTATCGTCAGCAAAGCAATGGATGGGGTTAGTTGTTGAAGAAATAAGGTCGTTTATGTACAGCAGAAAAAGTGTAGGCACTATAACGGATCCCTGTGGTACGCCCGCGTTAATGCTAACTTCTTTTGAAAAAAAGCCATCAACTACGACACGTATTCGTCTTTTATCAAGGAAACTAGAAACCCAGTTGATGAGCGTACCATTTAACCCAAACGAGGTGAGTTTGGCAAGTAAACACTTATGCCAAACTTGGTCAAATGCCTTTGAGATATCTAAAGCCACTACAACTGTTTCACCGGACTGCTCTAGTGTATTGTTCCAAACTTGGGTCACATATGAAAGAAGATCGCCATGAAAGAAGTAAAAGTAATGTGCAAATAATAACTATTAATATTATTGAAAGTAAGAAAAACAATTCAAAATTTTATAAATGTTCTATGTGGCCTCCATTTTGTTGAAGACAACCTAAAAGTCTTGACTGAACTTCTTTCGTGCGAGCTTTTTTGACGTGATGACGATTTAACTGGCGAAATGCCGTCGTTACTCTTAAGCCTAGGTCTTCTCTTGTGTGGACTGGAGTGGCGTATACTTAATTCTTGACTTCGCCCTACACGTACAAGTCGAATGGAGTTAGATCGGGAGATCGGGGAGGCCACCGCCATGGTCCGTTTCGACCGATCCACTGATCACCAAACATAGTGGTGAGCTCTTGATCAACGTCACGCGTTGAATGTGCAGGAGCTCCGTCCATTTGATACCAGCAGTATTGTAAAATATGAAGAGGCAGATTTTCTAAAAATTCATAGACATCCGTTCTCAGAATCTCCAAATATTTTATACTTGTCAAATTTTCATCATAAATTTGAAAAGAGACACGACCATTCATTACAAGACAAAACACGTTAAAACTAAATTTGTTTTGAAGATTTGATTCTCGCTTGAAATGTGGGTATTCCGACGCCCAATAGTGCCAATTACGTCGATTAACAATTCCTTCTCTGGTAAATTTTGCTTCGTCCGTCCAAATTATTTTTCGTAAAAACAGCGGGTCTTCCTGAATTCTGATTAACATTTGCTCACAAAATTCCACTCGCTTGAAATTATCGCCTGGATGAAGTGATTGAATCAAGGTAAACGAATAATCATGCATTTTATGCTTCTTTAAGATGTATTGTGTGGAATAGTAAGACAGGCCCAAATCTTCTGCAGCAGATCGTATCGAGCCGTGGGGATAGTTATTAAAATATGCTAGGACATTTAACTTCATTAGCTTCTTCGCCAGTAATAGGCTTTGATCGTGTTCTGGCAGCTTTCTCTGTTCCATACCGTAAAAAGTTTGACTCTATTCGCTTAAATTTGTACTTGTTCATTGGTGTTAAATGAGGATATCGGTCATTAAACAAACGGCAAGTTCTGCTAATAATCTTATCACATTCTCAATGAATATAAAATAAGTTCAAAATATCCCTGTTTGAATACTTCCCATTTTCTATTTTGATAAACCGAACACAGAAACACTACAAAAGGTATTGACAGTTACTAACAACAAACTTAGCTGTGGTTTCCATGACTATCCATGGAAAAATCAGGTAAATCGTTTTGAATTTCAGAAGAAATGAACAAATACCTCAATATGAGAAAAGCTATCGAAGATAGGTATAGGGAATGCTAATACAAATCAATGCAGAATTTTATTCTGCATCCGTTAAAGGAAGAAAATATTGGGCATTGTATTTGAAAAAGTTAAGTTTTATGGTTTTATTTTCAAAAGATGGAAGTCACATTTTGAACACCCTGTAGATAATTCGGCAGTACCGGAAGCATCAGCGTAAAGCTTAAGGATACCCCTATGCATAACGTCAATATTACTTGCTTCGTACTAAAAATGACGCCAGTAGGCATTGTCAAATGTCATAGTGTTCAACCAATAATTTTCGAAAAAAAATTTAATTCTCAAAAACTATTAAATTTAAGTATAGGGAACATTGATAAAATTTCTACTTAAATGGCGAGTACAATTCGAATATGCCATAAAAAGGGTACGATTCCATTTAAAATAACAAAGTTGATGGCTACTTCTGGTATAACCGGAAGTGTAGTCATCATGAAAATATGTTCCTTAAGTAGAATATGAATCACTTAGTCCAGATACAAACTTTCAGAAATCAGCCATGGCTGGAATTCCTAATACTTCTAATGAATGGTTTCGACCAATCACCTTATATATATATATATATATATATATATATATATATATATATATATATATATATATACATTGTGACGTTATATTATATAAAAATATAACTTAACTACTTTAGTTGGGGATTAAATTTTAAACTGTAAATTATGATAAAACTTTTGTAAACAATAATATTTATGCACCGTACTAGTTCAAATCTCAATTGGGGATAGGGTTCATTAGCTTTAACGCTTATTGTTGGCAAATAAAATAAAAATAACTTAATCTTTAAAATTATTATAATTGCGTTAACATGTAGATGTGAAATGATGGAAAATTTTATTTCATGTATGGAAATGTTTTTCGTCAAATAAATTGTAAATTATGATAATTGGCTTGTGTATGAAACAGACTAGTTGAATCTGCACAATAACGCATGCGTAGCGTCCTAACTGGATTAATTAAATGCAGCCTGTCAAAAATGTCAATAAATGATCTAAAATATGTGAGTTCAATTATGTTTTGTTTAAAAATAAAATTATAATATTGGTAATTACACCGGTTCATTTACCTTACAGATATTTATACCCTGTTGTCGCACAAGCATTTATACACATAAACAATAAAACATAAATATAGGAAATCAAACGAATAAGCAATGCAATAAATGGGTTATGATAATAAAATTTCACTCACATGTGTTATTGCATTTTTCCAAGGATGTTTTCATTTGGCTAAAATATTGGACGTTTTTTTTTTTATGATTGTGGACCGGAACAGGCTAAATTAGGCCTATCGTGCTAAAGCACTCAGGAACACTTAGGAGGATGGATGGAGGAATAATGAATTGCCAACAGATGCCTATGAACAGCCACCTTAAATTTTCTCATATCATAAGTGAGAGGAAAACAGGAACTAGGGAGATCATTCCAGAGCTTAGAAGCCGTGTAGAAAAATGTGGATTGCGCCCGTTTGGTACGACAAGTGGAGATTTGTACTGCATACTGTTGATGTAAATGAGCGAACCGAGTGTTTCTCGAAAAGATAGCCCGAGATGGTATCAAAGAATATAATTCAGCAGCACAATAGCCGTTGTAATAACGATAATACAAAGATAGAACTGAAACCATCCTTCTATGCTCAAGGGACTGTATGTGAGAAGTTATGGACGGGTCATTTATAAGCCTAATCGCTCTCTTTTGAATACGATCAACGATATCGAGAGCGTATTGGGACACTAACAGAGGTGAAATTATATTCAGATGAGGCCGAATTTGGGCCTTATACAGCAGAAGGAGTTGTCGAGAGGTAAAGTACTGCTTAGATCTGTACAAAAGCCTATTTTACGAGCAGCTGTTTTGGTAGCTGACAGAAGATGGTCAACCCATGAGAGATTTGGAGATACCGTCATACCCAACAGAGTAACAGAGTCTGAAAACTTAAGAACTGAGCCATTCATACTTAGAACAGGAAATGATCGATCTTTTTTGGCGGACATAAGGCAACACTGAGTTTTGTTAGCATTAAATTTAACTAGATTATTGCTTCCCCATTCGAGAATACGTTGAATGTCTTTGTTGATTGAATTTGCCATTTCAACTTTAATTTCTTGATTTGACATAGAAGGTGGATTATCACTATGAGTAGACTGAGATGAACTACAGTGAAGAGTGCTATCGTCAGCAAAGCAATGGATGAGGTTAGTTGTTGAAGAAATAAGGTCATTTGTGTATAGTAGAAAAAGTGTAGGCGCTATAACGGATCCCTGTGGTACGCCCGCGTTAATGCTAACTTCTTTTGAAAAAAAAGCCATCAACCACGACACGTATTAGTCTTTTATCAAGGAAACTAGAAACCCAGTTGATGAGCATATCATTTAACGTATACTTCTTCCGATGTGTAGACGATGATACTGCTTTGCTGTTCACAATGGTGGACTCCTCTTCGTGGTAAATGTGATGTAACGTAATATTGCTCATATATTTTTAAATAAGCACTTTATTTTAAATTGTTTGTTTAGATGTTGGTTTAAATGTTTACAAAAATTTTCGAATTTAAATTTATATTTTATTTTCATATAAATTTTAATTAATTGCACTTTTATTTTAGATCCCGTTATGGAATTTTAGTGTATTTAACACTCTGCGTCGCTTTCAAATAAATAAACATCAAATCCAAATAACTGAATAATTTTATTAACAGGAAAAAAAACACATCAACCGATATGTGAACACGAATACAAATCAAAACAATTTTATTATAATCGACAATTATATCGGTAACCTAACTTTTTAAATTTAGTTATAGGTTAAAACAATTGTTTCTGAGGTCTCGACTCTACGTTGTTCGCGTTTCAAAACCGATAATATAAACGTAACTTGTAACTTACATGTTAACACCAACACTATTAACACTTTGACTTGTTAGTCATAAAAAAATTCAAAAGGCAAGAGAGCGAGAAATCAGGAGCAATTCCTTTTATACATTTCCCTTAGATACCAAATTTTCAACTTTTTCTGTTCATTACACACAAAAGATCCAAGCATCTGATTGGTCTAAACAAAATTGTTAACTAAAATACAAATTATGCTTAAATAAGTCGGATTTACTTATTGAAAACAGATTTGGAATCGGGGCAAAATTCCGCATAAAAAGATACCTCACAAGCCCTATTTTGCTTCGAAGCTCTGTATTTTGACAATTTATAATCTAATTTTACTTTTATCTAAGAAATTCTATGTTTTACACCTAATCTAATTACATATTCGGAATCTACATGAAAAACTATCAGAATACATTTACTTTAAACCATTTAACTTAATTTTAACAGAAATTCCTTTTTCATA